>JAUMHN010249819.1:0-44227 GCA_032360265.1 Heliamphora ciliata | reverse complement strand
CAATTTGATTTTATTTAATTCTAATTTATATTATTAAATTTTTGAACCCCTCCAAATATAAATCACAAATTATCCCCAAAAATTTTAATTACGTTAAAATAATTAATCAATTAAATAAAAACGTATTAGGTCACTACAGGCTCACCAGGGCTTAGGGTGCCTAGTCTTCTAGGACTTGAAAGATTTACCTAACTCACCAGGGCTTAGGATGCCTAATCTTCTAGGGCTTGAGAGATTTGCCTAGCGCACCAGAACTTAGAGTACCTGATAGTAGTGTGTAATCCCAAGAGGGGGGTGAATTGGATATTTAAAAAATCTTAGTGCAAATATTCAAATACAAGTATATGACTTTTTAATTCACAAGTATATATCCAAATATAGCTACTTGTTTGAAGATTAAAGCACAAGTATATTTTAATTAATCTTATAAACAAAAATTTTTTGTTAGACGATTTGAGTGCAAGTGTATATTGTAATTTACAATACATTCAATACTTTTCTAGTTTAAAAAACAAGTATAGCTTTCAATTTTAATTTGCAAGTGTATTTTCAAATGTAACTTCTTGATAGAAAATTTAAAGTACAAGAATATTTGATTGACAATGTTTCTTACAAAGTGAAATCACAAGATTCAAAACTCTTCTTGTTTTAAAATCTAAAGACACAAGAAATTATTTAAATATGGAGTGATTCAAGTTCAAATGTATGTAATGCAAAGACAAGCAACAATATAGTAATATAAATAAAAAAATAAGCAAGTTAGAAGAATGACACCATGAGTTTTACAAGGTTCGGCGCAACGGCCTATGTTCTTGCTTCAAGCCAACTGCTATGAGGATTTCTCACTATCACTCCTTCAATAGGCGGAGTACCCTCTCTCCTTAGTCTAGGCGGAGTAGTCTTTTGTCACGTCCCAAACTCTGGGCCACGTGAAGCACCCATGAACAACCAAACATGATACCCAACCGAGAATACACTCTCAATTTAAACCATACATGCATTGTATATAAACGCCAATTGGCAACATTACACGGTTTCAACGCCCGAAAAACATATTATAAGCATACATGTAAAAGCTACAAAAAAGGAAGACTACATCTCTTCCACCTTTTCAGCACCTGCAGATCAACCTCTGTAACCGGTACCTGAAGAAAAGAAAATTCCACACCGTGAGCCAAGGCTCAGCAGATTCTAAACAGCACATGCAGTATAAACTAAACATGCTTGGAAATCGAAGTGCAGTTTTAGACTCTCTTTTAAGCCTTTAAATAGTTTTCACATGCAAGGGAAGCAAGGATACAAACCATCATTATACTCACTCACAGGAGCCTTGAAAAATAGTTTGAAAACGGTTTTTAGATCGCGATATACACGACTCTTAAAATAATTTAAAAACTGGTATATCCGTCCCATAATGCAACTCATGCAATCCATGTATCTTCTCGGACTTTCATCGATGGACCATAGCCCCCGTTAATGCATCTTTACGGACTTTAATGCATCGAATACCTCTTTACGGACTCGCACCGAAGGACCGTAGCCCTATCAAACGCTTCTTTACGGGCTTTAACCGAAGGGTCGTAACCCTGACGTAATCTTCTCAGACTTTAACCGAAGGGCCATAACCCTAAAGTAATCACCGTTAGCTAGAGCTAAAATAACCATCTATCTCATTCCATATAACTATGCATAACCTAATAAGGATTTAAAGCATATAACCATGTATCAACACAATGTTCTACAAACCACGTCACATGCCTATAAAATTTTGGGTTTTTAAGCATAAAACACGTTACACATAACATTAACAAACCATGTAACCCACTTACATATTCCATGTAACCTCACTTCACGACGCCACTCGTCACATAACCTAACATCCACAAACTTGGACCCACGACGTTCACATGCGCCAACACGATCAACAAGCCTACATAACTCGACCTAACCAAAGACCAACACCAAACCCATAATCGTGGTTCTCACCAAAACCCCACACCTCCCATGCATAACCATCACGCACGTGACCATGCTACAACACCCAAAACCTAATCATGCACGTCAACCTGAGGACGGCATCTAAACAAACACCCGAGATCACAACACGAACCCCCGAAACCACCACACGACCAACCGAACCCCAAAAGGATTCCACAGATATTTAAATCAAGTAATTCCCATAAATTAATCAATTGAATGCCACAGGACATCAATCAAAAACTCAAGAACGCCCACAGGTTTAGTCGATCGAACCCAAGCCCCTAATCGACCGAACACCCTATTGGAAACCACAAAACACAAACCCACACGGTTCAGTCCACTGAAGCCATAGGTTCGGTCGACTGAACCCCAAAACCAGACTTCAGTTGACCGAACCCCATGGTTCAGTCGACCGAACCTCGGCGAAAAACGATTTCGAGCTACGGGTTCAACCCTCCAGGCCTTGAATCGACACTTCTGAACACCGATTCAACAACATGAACACTCACACATCTAGGTCTAACACCAAGACCTCAAAAGAAACTCCCGACACCCGATTCCATCCACAAAAATTGCCAAAAAAGAGTTTTATACCCCGAAAACCCATTTTGATACAAAGTTAGATCTACGGAGATCTAACTGGTAAAAAGACACCCGATTACCCATAGCACCCTCATACTACATACAGGTCTAGAATCCTACCTCGGTGAGTTCAAAACTAGATGCCTCGAATCACGTGCAAAATCGAGCTTCGCCGGAATTGAAATCTAACCGGATGGTTAAGTAGCCCACCGCGCCAAAAGTAAGGATCCGCTGTTGGACTGCTGAAAATCGATCCCCGGGCCCCCGAGAACTTAGAGAGAAGGTAGAGATAAAATGGGAAACTTAGGAGTCAAGTTTTGAAAAATATCTTTATGAAAATATCTAACTCTAGATATTTATAGGTCTCCAAAATATCTTTTTTTTTAAAATTTTTGAGATTCGTGCCATAACGGCCCATGGCCCCAGGAGTCTACCCCATATGCATATCTAAGCCCGATCATGCATCAAAAGCATTAAAAATATGCTCGAAAAAAAACACATAACGCGCGTCCAAAAACGTCGAAAATGGAAAACGGGTCAGGGTCTCACATCTTTCTTGAGAATGTACCCTTCTCAAGCAATCCAATCCTTGTAGGCGGATTAGCCTCTTTTGAGAAATGCCTTTCTCAAATACAATAGAATGACAAGAAAGTGTACAAAGGAATGCTCCTATGATGAGCAGATACAAGAATTGAAAGCACTAACTCACTTCTCAAAAGAATATATCAATGAAGCTCAAAGAGAAATCTAAACAATCTTTTCTCTTAAAAATATGAATGAAATACTCTAGAGTTTAAGCACAAATGAAGAATGTATATGAGAGAATGTTTGAGAGGCTTTGAGTGAATAAAACCAGAGCTCAAAGGCTCTATTTATAGGCCTCAATTCTGGACTAGCCGTTGGGCTATATATGAAAATGTCAAACTAGCCGTTTCAGCATAAAATTCGAAATTAAGCATGTTCAGTCGACTGGATAAACTCATTCGTTCGATTGGACAGCATTCAGTCGACTGGATCTGAAGATCAATCGACTGGACTGTGTTGAAACTCAAAACTTGTTTGACAGACCATTTTCAGTCAACTGGATGCAATGCATTAGTCGACTGGAATGCTAAAAATCCAGAATTTTGATTTTTCAAAAGGTTTTGATCTCTTTATGTTTTGAAAAATTATTTTTTAAGATAATTTAAGATTCCTGTGAGCTTCGAAAAGATATCATCATGAGTTTAGTGATTTTACATAGATCTTAAAAATATAATTGAAATTCTTCACTTCTTGAAGTTCTTCAACCTTTCATTTTTTGTCTTGTTCCAAAAGCTTGTAGCCAAAATGTTTGAAATATGCGTCATGGCTTCCTCTTTATGTATTTGATTGTGCTAAATATATATTTCTATAAACTCAATTTGCACAATTAGATACATAGGTTTGTTATCATCAAAATGGTTATTGAAGCCTTATTAGGCCAACATTGCCTAGTCTTCTAGGGCTTGAGAGATTTGCTTGGCGCACCAGGGCTTAGGGTTCCTAGTCTTCTAGGGCTTGAGAGAATCGAAGGGTCGTCACTCACACATGAACCTAAGGTTTTTATTGTCTTCAGTCATAGTATGGTACATCTCTTGCTTGGTTTGCTGTTATATATATTTTCTACTTGTCTTCTTTTTTTCAGGCTGGTCACTACATTAGAGGCTTCGGAGGTTCTGCTTTTGGGGAGGTGTTGGAGTGATATGATACCCTCCCTGCTCCCAGCTAGGCTATCATCAATGCCTCTAGCTTTACTCGGTTCATACCCTTATTGGGTAGGACGAGTAATGACCTGGTCTGGCTGATGGCCCGGGCTGAGCGGTGGTGGGATACCACCAACACTTTTCACTTCACCACTTTCGAGGCTACTCTGACACCTCTCGATTTCTCGCTGATCACGAGCATCCAAGTGGGAGGAGCCCCCATTCCAGTCGACCCGTCCATCGCCCGCTCTACCGACGCACTAATGCATTTCCTCGGAGCTATCCACGCACAGATGGATAGAGACCACATCAGATATACGTGGTCCTTTGAGTGATTCAGACATTTTCACTGCACCGAGCCCCGCCACTTCAAGTGGGTCACCCGGAAATTTTTGATGTATATGTTTGGTACCTCCTTGTTCTCGAACAAGGAGAATACCATTCATTTACATTACCTAGGCGCCCTGGCTCATCTTGATCGGGTCGCTTAATTTGATTGGGGAGGAGCTGCTCTTGCCACCCTCTACGGCTTTATGCAGAATCTGACTCGATTCCCCCAGGAGCTCAGTATAGGGGGATACTAGAGTGTTTGGGAGGTATGCTTTAGTTTCTGCACATTTTTATTCATTTCTTTTATCCATTATCCATTAACTACTTGCTGACCTCTTCTTTTTGTAGTTATGGACTTATGAGTTCCTCGGGCTTCACGTCCCAGCGAACTCCTCAGCAGACCCTCTAGTCATTTCCCGTGCAGCCCGGTGGTCCCGAGGGCTGAAGGGAAAGAAGGCTGGTGGGAAGGACATATACAATTTTTGGGTATCACTAGACTGGCTGACCCCCGATCGGGTATCATTTTACTATTTACTGCACTGCATCCCGTTCACGACTGTTCACTGCACTACATTATTTCTATTCACACGAATCACTACACGCTAATTATCATATTGTACTGCATTCATTGCTCACTGTTTATTTCATTGCACTGTACTTTGAATTGCTATAGGTCCACTGGGATGTCTAGCGGGGAGTGGAGGATTGGACCAGCGCAGATCTGATGCGTAGCCGAGACCTCACCTCGAGGCAGGTCCATCTGGAGGGTCCATTCCGTAGGGAGTACTATCTTGGAGAGCGAGTGGTCCACCAGTCGCTCGTCCTTGATCATTTCAGGATACCAGTGGTCCCTTCAGTTCGTATGCACCAGACTGATCTCCTAGGCCGCATCGACCTCCTCTTAGAGATGGCGGGGACTCACGCCTCGGAGTTGTTGGTACTGGAGGGTGATTACACAACCTCGGCTTGGGCGCACTTACTGGGACCACTAGGACTTAGCCTGATTGCCCCTGGTGGTAGGCGGAGAGGACAGGCACCCGAGGCTATTAATGCCGGTGCTGCGGGAGCTGCTGCTAGAGTTGCTGGTGGTGATGCTGCTGCTGGAGGGATGAGGGGCCCAAATATTCCGTGGGACGTCTAGACCGTAGCATATGCCTTCTCCTTTCCTCTATCGATCCCCGTTTTACCAGCACCAAAGTTCAGGGCTAACATCTGCCAAGTTTGTCTTTTACCTTTTCTTCAGTTACTTACCCTTTTTTACTTATCTAGTTTTCTTGAACTGTTCTATTTTATTCTTTGTAGATTGACCAAGCTTGGCTAGATCGTACGATGCTGATGGTCACCGGCTGATGGCACTGGTTTACCAGATGGATGCCACGATTCGAGCAGCCGGCGTTGCTTTTACACCAGTGGCCATAGTGCGTATCTTACATGTTCTTTCATTTTTTCTACACTTTTTGTCATTATTCTATTCTGAGTCTTATTTCTCTTTTGACAGTCTCATGTACCACCTGCTGTCATCATCCAGCCACAGGCTCCCGCTCCTTCTCCTTCTCCTTCTCCTTCTCCGGTCCTAGCTCCCCGCTCGAGGCCGTGGATCCCACATCGCTTCCTCCAGAGCTCGCTCTAGAGGATCCATCTCTTCTGCCATGAGTCACTCCAGAGCCATATCTTCCTCCTCCGGTAGTGATGGTGATGAGAGCGACGACGTCGAGAGGCTTTTCGAGGACGTCAGCTCAGACGAGAGGCACCATTGAGAGAGAGAGAGAGAGAGAGCTTCCCCTCCTCCCCAGTTACATTTATTATTCATTTTAATACTCTTAATTTGATATATTTGGTCTTTATGGGCCTGCGTGCCCCAGTTTGATACATTTACGGATCTACGTGCCCCTTTTACTGATTATTAGGCCTGGGTGCCCCAGTTCACGTGTTGATACATTTTGCCATTTTCTAATGCATTTTGGCCCTTCGTGCCATTTATTGCTTGATATTTATCTACTATATGATTCTCCTTCATTTGCTGTTCAAATGTCAAAACTGACACAGAATGCAGAAACCACAAATTGATACATGCCCGCCACCTTTTCACATGGCATGTCACGCCCCAAAACCCAGGGTCACGTAAAAATCCACTAAACATCCATTTAATATGAAAATATAAGTTTTCATATATTGAAATTCACCTGTTGAAACCAATGGAATCCCCATAAAAAGTATCTCTCATATATAAAAGACATACAGTTCCAACATGCATACAGTATATCGTCTTACGACGTACAAAACCTGTCTTCAGGAACAGGCAAACCAAAAAGGAAAACTACAAAAGCCTTCTGCCACCGCGGGCACCACCAAAGCTACTCCCCATCCACAGCATCACCTGAAAATGATTTTACAGAAAATTTCCACCCGTGAGCCGAAGCCCAATAGAAACAGATAATAAACTGTAAAGTAGGAAGATATGCAACCATATGAGTGGGAGCAAAACTCAACCACAACCCAAAAAGGTTTTTCACAAACCCCAAGATTTCCCATCAGACTACGCAAGTCTCCCAAAACAGTTTTACTTACATAAAACCCTGTTTTCATCCATCAAACCATGTGATGCATTTATTGAAAATAACCAACCATAGTTAAGGAAAAACAGTAATCAAAATCACCGTTCCTTCACGGAATGTACCATCGTGAAAAAAGAAGAAGAATATGATCCTATGTACCGACTCTGTCACACAGACAAAGGTAACAACTATAGACTCCTGTTCATTACCCTAGTCCTGAACCACTTAAGGCCTGCTAGGTAATGACAAGTTGTATACGGAGCACCACGACGAACCACTTAATTTACAGGCAACAACCCGAGGGAACTAAGCACCCAACCGCCTCAATTTACAGGGACTAACCTGAAGGACCTGAGTACCTACGTTGTGCACGTTTTCGAACTTACACCGATAGCAACTCGTGCCAAATACACGTCATACCGGTACATCTAGATAATCTTCTAAAAATCGAACTATAGTAACAACTACAAAATCTTTTCACAAAAATATATATTATACATGTATATAGATCCATCCATCAACATGGAGATCGACCAACATTTCAAAATATTTTCCCCAAAAGCAGTCATACAACGCATGTATAAGCAAGAAATCCAATCCATGAAACCATGGAGATCAAACCAAAACATGTAAAAACATATTTTCATGTAAACATTTTAGAAAGTGGGACTCAACCCCAAGGGTTAGCTCCAAACCTCCAATAAACATGTTTCTTCCAAAGGTTTTCACAAAAAACTCCTTTGCGAACCATCCTTTGCCCAAACAAACCACCCGAACCATCAAAACCAACACCAAACACTCACATAGGGGTTTAGTCGACTGGCCCAAGCCCCCAGTAGACTGAAAAACTCATTGGAAAAGAGGAACCAAACCAGAAGGAATTTCAGTCGACTGATCTCACACGTCCAGTCGACTGAACTCACCAAAGTATGATCCAGTCGACTGGACTCAAGGACCTAGTCGACTGAAATAACCCAGAAATCATTTTTGAGCTACGGTTTTATCTCCAAGCCTCAAATTAAACCCCCTAAACACTCATCAAACACCCTTAAACATCAACACACCCACGCCTCACACCAACATCTCGAAAAGAAACCCTCAAATCGCCTTTTTATCCACCGAAAATGCCAAAAAAAAATAGTTTTAACCCAAAACTAGATCTAAAACATAAAATCACATTTCATGCATTTTAAAACGGTGAAACAGCATAAGATTACATATAGTGCCCTTATACAGCAGTAGAATCTGAGATCCTACCTCGTTGGGTCAAAAACCCAACGACTCGATCTACGTGCAAAATTAAGTTTCGTCGAAATCAAATTCCGTCTAGATAAATGCGTAAACCACGAAGCCAATAGCAAGGATCAGCTGTTGGTCCATCAAAAACCAAGCCCTGGGCCCCGAGAAGTTAGAGAGAAGGCAGAGAGAAAATAGAAGAAACTTAGGAGTTAAGTTTTGAAATTATCTTTTGAAAATATCTAACTCCAGATATTTATAGGCTTCCAAAATATCTTTTTTTAAAAATTTTTGAAATTCGCACCACAACTCCCAGCGGCCCCCGGGACCAACACTGCATGCTTAAAATAACCAAAACATACATGAAAACTCATATAGGCATATCAAAGCAAAAATGCTAAAAAGGCGTCAAAACACCTAACATGCATATATATCAAAATCAAACGGTACAGGGCCTCACATGGCAGTTGCCATAATCTAACACGGCGGTCGCCACATCCAACCTAGTGATTGCCTGGTCAAAGGGATGATGTCATTGAGCAGTGCCCTTTTAAGTTGGCGGTCGCCCACTCTAAGGTGGCGATCGCCACATTGATTGTACTTTTTGTTACTTTTCGATCTCCAACCTTTCCATGCTTTATAAATACAGCCCTGGAGGCCCCATTTTATGTTATTCTCACTCAGATGGCTAGTCCCCTTTCTTCATGGATTGAGGCATTCTCCCATATCGAGCGTTTGAATGCTTCCCCTTTTGGTATCAACTCCTTGTTTTCTATAATGGCCATAAAGATTGACGGACCTTTAATGGAAGCTGCTGCTTGACTATGGGATCTGCAATCCCATGTCTTTCGATTTGGCCTCAAAGAGTTATGCCCCACTATAGAGGAGTTTGCTGCTATTTTGGACTTGACTTCGCGGGGTTCTGTTGTTGTTTCCACTTTCTTCATTTCGGCTCGACAGCAGGAGTGTCGAGCAGGAGACGCAACTCTGCGGTCTATCTAAGATGGAAACTTCTTTTCTGACGTCGGGTGACTTCCTGGGCATTCCATGGCTCATTGAGAGGTTCCGTCTTACCAGCGACCTTAGCGACCTCGACTTTCAACTGCGTCGTTGTTATGTCCTTTGTTTTTGTCTTCTTTCCTAGTATCTTCTCATCCCTCCTAACGGGCGAGTTAGTTGCGCACTGGTTGATATCACGAGTCAAATGTGGATGGGGAAAGACTTTTTACCACTTGTCTTAGCCGAGACACTGCTGGGCCTAGATGCTGTTCATCGCGATGAGCCTATTACTTTTGCTGGAAGGCCCTTGCTTCTTTAGGTAAGCTCAAACCTTTCTTTTCATCAGATTTTTCTCATACCGTAAGGCTTTTCTTTTACTGTTCTAACTTTTACTACAGATCTAGTTGATGGAGAAGGTGAATCTTGTACAGAAACCACCTATTGACAGACATAGTGTCGCAGCTTTCCTTTACAGCCCCTATTAT
Organism: Heliamphora ciliata; assembly: GCA_032360265.1. Taxonomy (NCBI): domain Eukaryota; kingdom Viridiplantae; phylum Streptophyta; class Magnoliopsida; order Ericales; family Sarraceniaceae; genus Heliamphora; species Heliamphora ciliata. The sequence goes on along the minus strand of JAUMHN010249819.1, from coordinate 34,336 downwards.
TAGATATGTAACACTGAGGTAGCCTGGCGACAGTACCTCTCCTCTTTGACTGGCCCAGATATCACCTGCCAGTGCCCCTAGTGGCGGATCTCTGCCATGACTCTGACTATCATGGATCACCCTAGTGTTTTGCTGATTGGTTTGCATTAAACTTCTTTCTATTACCCCCATCGGATCATGTGGCAGTTCGGTCACAGTCAGATCATCTTTCTCAGTATTCGAGGTCGTTTATTTTCATCTGTATTATGGGCCCCATTTCTAGCATTATATCAAGATGCCTGGCCATCTCGTTCACAGATGGAGATACAGGAGCTGTAGTGTCCCGAGCTTTCTGCTGAGTATAAGACATGGTTGATGCAGGATAGGGAGAAGAAGGACAATGAAGAAGGGAAAGTGACAACAAAGAGGAGAAAGACTTGAGGACTTCTGCTTTATTTTAAAGATTTCATAGCTTGCTTCTTTTCTTTGTTTATAGAGTTTGGAACTTGCGTGCCTTCCCTTTTATTTTCAAAACTTTGCAACTCAAATTAAAATCCCACATTATGTTTAAGGAGGTTCAAAATTATCCAGAGTTTTTCAATCCAATTAAATGACTTTATTATCAAAATCCTGAAATTAATTTGTATTGGTCTTACTCAGATTCAAAGATGGTTAAATACAAAGAATGTGGCTGGACTTCTTAAAAGAAGTTGCCTACGTATCCAAAAAAGAAAGAATTAGGCCATAACGTAGTTCGAGCTTAGTTTACACTCGGGTATTGATACTCTCCTTTTGTGATACCCTAACTTTTGCCAAGGTTGCCTTTTCGGATTTTCGGCCTTGCGGGCTACTTTAACTTTTGCTTGAGTTGCCTTTTTGCTTTTTAACTTAGCAATATTTTATTTTCTCTTTATTTTTACCTCAAGGATAGTAATTTTTGAGCTGATCAAGGTTTACTGTCAAATCCCAAACTTTGTGTCATGTGAAAAGCCCACGAACTACCACTAAAACCGCCCAACACAAAGAATGAATACCCAAAACCCTAAATAAGGCTAAAACCTTTGTAGAAACATACTAGCGAGGGTTTATTTGATTGAAAAGAGTAGCCCAAAAGACTACGATTACGGCCCTACAAGCCAAGTCTTTAAAAAAAATACAAGTTTTGGATAGGAAAATCTTTTCTTTTTAAAAGAAGCTTTAGACCGTTCCAAAATTGCCCTCGAAGCACAAGAATTTAAATGAAGTATAAACCATTTGAAATCCTCGTTCGTAAACCGTTCAACCCAGTAACGAAAAACGTAGTAATAAACTACGAAAAACAACAACCAACCCAAGGTTCTCTCGAAAGCATTAAAACATGCATACATTGGCCCACGGCCATAAGAAAAGCATATGATTTACAACATGTTATACTCAAATATGAAACATATACAGAAATTTATAAACTACCTAACAAAGACCAAACAACAGGGTCTTATCAAAATCCATCTCGGGGCACCTCAAAGGTCAACCTACAGGACCACGCTCACCTAAAAAAGGTTTTACAATAAAATTCCACACCGTGAGCCGAAGCCCAATAGAAACAGATTATAAAACTATAAAGCAGGATATGTAATCATATGGTGGGAGCTAACTCAACCACAAAGCCCAAAAAGATTTTTCGTCCCGAAAATCACAAGTTTTTCATCACGCTAACACGAGTCTCAAAATAGTTTTACATCATAAAACCCCAAGTTTCCATCCTTAAAACCATGCATATCAACAATGCAGATAACGTTTTCACAGTTAAAGAAAAGCAGTAATCAAAACGTTTTCCACTCAGATCACGCAATTGAGGAAAGAGAAAATGAATCCTATGTGCCGACTCTGTCACAAATGGACAGAGGTAATAGCTATAGACTCCTGCCCATTATCCAATCCCTAAACATTTTAGGACTGATTAGGTAACGACAAGTTCTATACGGAGTCACCACAAGGTAACTACTTAATTTATGGGCCCGAAACCCAAGGGTACAAAGCACCCAACTACTTAATGTACGGAGATTAATCCGAAGGTAAAAAGCACCTACTCTGCACACGTTTCTGAACTTCCACCAAGGGCAACTTGTTCCAAATACCCGCTATCCCGGTACATCGAGAGAATCATCTATAAACTGACTCGTAGCTCGACTACAAAAAGCATTTCCACATATATACATTAAACATGTATAAAGATCCATCCATCAACATGGAGATCAACAAAAACATTTCAAAAAAATGTTTATCCCCGTTTTCAACTAAACGTTTCCAAAACTGAAACTCAACCCCAAGGGTTAACTCCAAACCTCCAAAACACCAAGTGTTGAGATTTTTTTTTTATCGAAAACCACCGTTTTTAAAACCACCATTGAAAATCATACATCCACAAGTCATACGATGTAATAAACCAAGAAAAGCAAAAAATATGCTTTTTACCCGAAAAATAAAGTTTAAACATAAATACAACATTAATGCATTTTCTACTTGGTGAAAACACATATAATTGCATGAAACACCCTTTAACACCAGTAGGGTCTAGAATCCTACCTCAGAGAGTCAAAACTCAAAACTTCAAAAATCGAACCTCGTTGAAATAAGAATCTATCTAGATATATGCAAAGATCCTGGCACCAATATCAAGAATCCACTGTCAGATTGCTAAAAACTGAGCCCTAGGCCCATCAGAATCTAAAGAGAAGGCAGAGAAATGGGAGAGAGAAACCAGATCTAGAAAATCAAAATATCCCAAAATATCTCCCAAGCTTGATATTTATAGAGAACGCCCAAATTCCACGGTTCAGTCGACTGAATAAGGCTACTGGAAAGCCAAAATAAGCCTTGCCGACATAATCAGTCGACTGAATCCCAATTCAGTCGACTAGATCCAACCCCAGTCGATTGGGGACACCCATCCAGTCGACTGGACCGCTGGGAAAAATGGTCCTTTACGAGAAATAGGTTTTTCAACCTTAAACCAAGCCAAACAAGCCATAACAGAACCCGAACACATGTCAAAGATGTACCTAAAACATCACTAAGGTTATGAGATAACTCGAATTCCATTAACACTTAAACATTCCCAAAATAAAATGGGTCAGGGTCTCACATTTACTGGAGTGGAAAACACATTGCCATCCAAATCTATAATGATGACTGCACCACCGATTATGATGGTTTTGATGAAAAATGGCCCAGATCAGTTCGACTTGAATTTGCCTCTCAGGTTAAAGATAGGGGCTCTAATTTCCTTAAAAACCAGATCTCCTTCTCTGAGATCGCAGGTTTTGACCTTCTTATTGAATGCTCGAGCTATCCTCTTTTGGTATCCTTGTACATGAAACAGAGCCTACAGTCTTCTTTCATCAAATAAGAGCAACTCTTCCATCCGGTTTCTCTACTATTCTGCTTTCGAAATACTTGCCTCAGCCACTACTCTTACTGAAGGAATTTTCACCTCGATGAGAAGCACAACTTCCATCCTGTATACTAAAGAGTATGGTGTAGTTCTAGTTGAAATTCTGATTAACGTCCTGTATCCCAAAAGTGCAAATAGTAGATATTTCGGCCAATCCTTATATGAGCTGATCATCTTTTGTATAATTTTCTTGATGTTTTTGTTTGTTACCTCAAATGCTCCATTGGTCTACAGCTGATATGGTGAGAATTTGTGAGCCACTATCTGATTTTCCACGAAAAGGCCCAAGACCTTTCCTTAAAAATGTGAGCCATTATTCGAGATTACCTCATGGGGAACCTCGTACCGACAAATGATGTTCTTCTTGATAAACTTAGCAACATGAGAGGCTTTCAACACCGAGTAAGAGAATGCTTCCACCCACTTGGAGAAGTAGTCAATGGCCACCAGGATGATCTCATCCCCATTTGACGCCTTTGTTGTTACCCTGCCGATTACATCAATGCCTCATACTGAGAATGGCCATGGTGACGTCAGGTTATACAGTTGAGATGGGAGAACGTGCATAAGATTTGCATGAATCTGACATTTATGACACCTCCGCACGAACTCTATATAGTCTGTCTCTATTGTCATCCAAAAGTATCTTTGTAGTAAGATTTTCTTGACTATCATGTTTCCACTCATGTGTGGCCTACAGACTCCTACGTGTATCTCTTTCATCAACTCTTGGTCTTCTTCAGCGTTGACACACAGCTTATTAACCCCAGAATGCCCCCATTTGTATAGTCTTTCCCCACAAATGATAGACTGTGCAGATAATCTTCGTATTGCCCTTTTGTCCTTCTAGCTGACAAGCTTGGGATATTCTCCATTCTCCACGAAGTTCTGAATGTTAAAATACCAAGGAAGTTTGTCAGTGCCTTCCTCGATTGTGGCTGTTATTTTATACGTCGACTTTCTCTTCTATTCGATTATTAATGGCCTCATTCTGACCCCGGATGGTATGTCAATAGTGGATGCTAGCGTAACCAATGCGTCGGCGAACTTGTTCTGCAGTCTTGGCACATGGATGAAGATCACTGATTCAAAACATGGTATTAGCTTCTTTAGCTCTTGATGGTAGAGAATTAATGTCACGTCCATGACCTTCCATTTTTTCTTGCTTATGAAACTATCAACATTGAATCTCCGATGACTTCTAACTTCCTTGCCCCTAATTCTAAGGCTGCCTCAAATCCAGCTAAACACGCTTCATACTCAGCTTGATTGTTGATAACTTCAAAATTGATCTTCAATGACAAGAAAACGTGTGATTCATCAGGCGTGACAAGAAGGACTTCTATTCCATAACCATACTGGTTGGATGCACCATCAAAGTATAGAGTCCACCTGTCATCCCCGACTTTCATCAGCTGTTCGTTAGGAAATTGGAACTCTATGTCTTCACCACTCTCAACTGGTTGGTCGGCCAGGAACTCTGACACTACTCTGCCCTTGATTGACTTCTGGGTGACATATTTAAGATCAAGCTTTGATAATAATAACAACCATCGAGCCAACCTTCTTGTCAGTGCTGGCTTTTCAAATAAGTACTTCAACGGGTCTATCCAAGAGATGATATTTACCGTGAAGGATAGCATGTAATGCCTAAGATTTTGAGAGGCCCAAACAAACACCCAGCATGTCTTTTTCAGTGGTGTGTATCGTATTTCTGACCCCTTCATTTTCTTGCTCAAGTAGTAGATCACCTTTTGAATTCCAACTTCCCCCTCTTGTGGCAGTATACATCCCATAACTGAATCAGTCACTGACAAATAAAGGATCAGTGGCTTATCAGGTTCGAGAGGAGCTAGAACAGGTAGATTTTGTAGGTACTGTCGTACAGCTTCAAAGGCGTCTTGCCATTTCTGATCCCATTCGAACTGGACACTTTTCTTCAGTGGACGGAAGAGCGGCTCACAGGTAATTATCAAATTTGTGATGAATCGGCTGATGAACTGTATCTTACTCAGGAAGGCCCTGACTTCTCGCTCGATCCTTAGAGGAGGTATTTCCAAGATTGCTTTAATCTTTGAAGGGTCGACTTCGATATCCCATTGAGTGATCATAAATCCAAGCATTTGTCAGGCGGTAACTCCGAAAGCACACTTCTGTGGGTTGAGACGCATCTTGTATTTTTGAATCCTTTCAAAGAACTTTTACAGCGCAATGATGTGGCCATCCCAATCCTTAGACTTGACTATCATATCATCCACATACACTTCAGCCTCCTTATGTATCATGTCATGCAGTAACATAGTGGCAGCCCTCTAATAAGTTGCCCCTACATTCTTCAAACCAAACGGCATCACACGATAATAATAAATTCCCTAGGGTGTAGTGAACGTCGTCTTTTCTCTAATCTCGGGGTCCATCAGAATCTGGTTATACCTGGAGAAGCCATCCATGAATGACAATAAGGCATGCCCTGCCGTATTGTCTACCAAAACGTCGATGTGCGGTAGCAAAAAATCGTCTTTTGGGCTAGCCTTGTTGAGATCTCGAAAATCCACGCAGACTCGAATACGACCATCCTTCTTTAGAACCTGCAAGATGTTAGCTACCCAGTTTGGATACTCGGTTATCATCAAGAATCCAGCATTGATTTGTTTGGCAACTTCTTCTTTGATTTTTAGAGCCCATTATGGCCGAATTCGTCTCAACTTTTGTTTGATCAGTTTAGCATCAGGGTACAAGGGGATATGGTGTCGGACAATATCGGGATTAATTTCGGGCATATTCTCGTAAGACCATGCAAATATATCTTTGAATTTTTTTAATAAAGTTATTAATTGTTCACGTTCAACTAAGAATAAAGAAGAACCAATTTGTACATTTTGTGGGTTAGTTTTATTACCCAGATTTATTGACAAAATTTCTTCAATTATTGGTTAGGCACGCATTTTTTCTTTTCTTTTTATTAAAAGTTTTATTTTTTCAGGAATATTCTCGTCGAACTCAAAATCATCAGAAAGCGTATGAAGTAAACCAAACAATGCAGAGTAACTAGAAATCTCGTTCATTTTATTGAAGAAAGAGAGAATTACAAGCTCAAAGGCAAAAGCAGGAGGAGGTGCATAAACAGACGTGCCCTCAACCACAGATTCTAACTCAAACTTTGACTCAAGACGGATAACATGCACATTGGAAGACTCTAAGGTTCAGTTCTTCACTTCCTTTGCAGCCGCATCTACAATATGCTTGGTGCAGTCGGTTGGTGCATTGAGGCCCATCATGAAGCAGTCTTGGTCAGTTATGTGCAGCTGAGCCATTTTTTTTATTGAACAATACTCCCATGTCAATACCATGAAGCTTGTTAGCCCAATCTTCCTCTTGGATCTTCTTTCCTTCCTCTTTCCCTTTAACTATTTCATCTTCTTTTGTATCGGATAATTGATAGCTGAAGAAGATTTTCAGCCATGGCAACTTCTGGTTGGTTTCTTCATCGACCCATGGCTCCAGAAAGCCGCAGTACGGGAAATCTTCTCCTTCTTTAACAAAGTAGCCGTCGAGAGTTCTTGAGTATTTAGCCTTTCGTCCCCTTTTAGGCCCTTCCAAATCTCCTTTCGTCAGTTTGTACTAAAGATCGAAACGACGCGAAGCTGGCAATACCTAGATAGGTTCCAGAATACCTTGCTGTTTGCGACCCAATCCCATTCTTGGGAAGTAAGATATTTACCTCATCATTGCAACCGCTCGCAGATTGATGTAGTTCTCTTCTTCCTTCAATAGTATCTGCACAGTCTGAGCTTCATCGAATTGGAACCCACTTAACGACACATCCCCTTCTCCATACTGAACCTCCAAGAGAGTCGAACCCTATCCTCTTGGGGGCTGAATACTATCTTCTCCGTGGATGGTCAGCACTGTCCCATTCTTTATCAATTTTAACTTTTGGTGGAGGGTAGATGGTACTGCCTGGACATTCCGGTCGTGCAGCCATGGCCTGCCTAACAACAGATTAAATGAACCAGGCATGCCCAGTACGTGGAATTCAACTGATATCTCTAGAGGCCCTACTGATACTGCAAATGATACCAATCCCAATAAGTCCCTCCTCGTGTTATCGTAGGCCCGGACTCCTTGACTATAGGGCGTGAACTAGTCCGACTTCATCCCAAGGCAAACTGCAGTCCTGAGTGGGTAAATGTTTAAGGCTGAACCGTTGTTGATGAGTGTTACTAGGACCCGCATTTCTAAACACTTGACTGTAATGTGTAGAGGCTTATTGTGATTCTTTCCTTTCAATGGTAAATCTTTCTCCGAAAAAGAAATCACTTTTAGCTCTGCAGCTGGCAGTATTAATTTAATCAACTGTTCAGGGGTCGCATCTATCAATACATTGACTTTGTTCAGAACTTTCAACACGGCTTGTCGGTGCCGATGTGAATCCATCAGCAAGCCCCATATGCTAATATTAGCGTGTGTCTTTTTTAGCTGCTTCAGTACAGCGTCGTCCTCTTCTACTTGTTATTTGTCTTTCCCTTTTCCGCTTGCTTATCCTTTTTCAAGTTGAGCTAGCTTGAAATGCTGCCCACTTCTAGTCAGATGCTCTACACCTTCCTCGGGATCCCACAATCCTAGTATTGTACTTTTAGTCTGTCTTATCTCATCTAGCACAGAGGGCTTTCAAATGCACATAGATAATTCAAGTCAGTGCATGTCGTTCTTTCTCTTCTCTCCTCTTCATCCTCAATGGCCCACGTATTGTCGACCACTTCCCATATGTCTTCTTTAATAAAACCCACATGTTGTTCTCGAGTGGTCCAGAAGTTGGTCCATTTAGCCCCACCTGATTTTAGCACAACCCTCACTAACCAATAGGATTGCATATCATCAACATATACCTCCTCTTCAAAAAGTTGAGAAAGGGTAATGCCGTTGAGCACATGGCCAAATCCATATGGTCACGCTGGGTAGTCCAATGGCCAATCGTTCTCTTCATTACGTTCCTCTTCTTCTTGTTGATTAACTTGGATGACCATCTAATACCCTTCCCAAGCATCATCATTTCATTCCTCCACCATATTTCAATCGTTTCCATCAATAATCAGTGAATATGCTACCTGATCCTTGGTAACTAAAACATGCGGGCGTGGCAGATGTGCTGAACAGATGTGTTGGCTCGGATCTTTTGACTGTTCCAGAGACATGCAGTTTACCCCAGCTTGCTTGGAATGGTTTGGCAAAGAGTTGGTCTTGACATTTAGCTTTGGAGTGGCAGATGGTGGAGGAATTATTTTGTTGTCGATGAGATCCTGGATCTCATGATGCAGCCTCATACACTTATCAGTTAAATGTTCGTGACCCTAGTAGTAGGCACAGTATTGAGAAGCATTATACTGCAGTGGTAGGGGATCAGGTACGGGCATGCGGTCCAACAGCTTGATAAGCCCTTTCTCGACAAGTCAATTTAGTGCTGTGGATAATGAAATGTTGAGGGGAGTGAAGACTCTCCTTAGCCTTTCTTACGGTTGCTGGCCGTTGTTTGATTGTTATGTATAGTTTAATTGTTGGGGAGAGGACGAAGGGTTCAAAAGGTTAACCTCGTTCGAGCAAGAAACGAGGTTAGCAGAAGTAGACTGATTTTGGTTGTTAGTAGGGAAGGTCCTTCTTAGTTTCTGACTGGGTTTGACTTTCTCAATATCTTCAGACTAAATGGCATCCTCAATCTGTACCCCAGTGTCAAATAGCTACTCAAAGGTAGAGAGCGGTTGTGTGATAAGATAACGCTTTAGAGGGGACTGCAGGTTTTTCACCACGATTCTCACTTGTTCTTTCTCAATTGGCCGATTCGTCATTTTAACTCCATTGCCTCTCCACCGGGTCAGAAAGTCAACAAATGATTCCTGATTTTTCTGACGAGTTGTTTCCAGCTCTAGGGTAGTCACGTCTAGCTGAACGTTATAACTGTATTGACTGATGAATGCAGTGGCTATATCTTTCCAAGTTCTAGTCTTAGTCACCTCTAGAGAAAGGAACCATCTCTGTGTTGTCCCAAAAAGTGATAGGTGGAACAATTGGGTCTTCAGCTGGTCATCAATTTCCATGGGGGATAGAGTGTCGACATACATCCTCAAGTGGATTCGAGGATCACCAGTTTTGTCAAAATTTTTCATTTCAGGCATCTTAAATTTTTTGTGCAGTTTAGCATCTGGGAATAAACACAAACTGCCTACATCTAATATGTATGCCTGACGAGCATGTGGATAATGGTGTACAAGGATCAAATTCTGCACAGTGTGTTACTGCTAGTACACAGACACAGGTAGTGCCTCATCGTAGTAGGAGGGTTGTTCATCAACTTAATCGGTATATATTTTTGGGATAGTCTTTTAATAGGATCCCGACAAAACTGAATATCGAACTCTGTAACTATAATAAAGCATTTCAGGACAAAGATGCAAATCTTTAGCAAAAAGCTATGAATTCAGAGATAGAATCTATGTATTCTAATCAGGTCTGTGAACTTGTAGAATCACTAGAAGGGATAAAACCCATCGAATGTAAGTGGATCTACCAGAGGAAGAGATGAGTAGATGGAAATGTTAAAATCTTCAAAGATAGGCTTGTTGTAAAAGGGTTCACTAAGAAAGAAAGGATCGATTATGAGAAAATCTTTTCGTCGATAGCCATGCTTAAATATATTCGAATTCTCTTATCCATTGCGACTTATTTTGATTACGAAATTTGGTAAATGGATGTTAAAACTGCCAGACGGCTTCATAGTGAAGGGCCATGAGCACATGTTGTACAAGCTTAAGAGTTCCATTTATGAACTTAAGCAAGTATCGAGATCATGGAATACTCGGTTTGATCAAGCCATAAAATCTTATGATTTTGATTAGAGTATAGATGAGTCATGTGTGTACAAGAAGCGTGACGGAAGCGTGGTAGTCTTTCTAGTACTTTATGCAGGTAATATCTTGCTTATCGAAAACAATGTGGGGGTGTTATCTTCGGTAAAAGTATAGTTATTTAGACAGTTCGATATGAAGGATTTTGGAGAAACCAGTTACATTCTTGGGATTAAGCTTTTGCGAGATCAAAAATAAAAAATATTAGACTTATCAAAAGTAAAGTATATCGATGATATCTTTACTCGTTTTAGTATGTAAAATTCCAAGAAAGGGTTTTTCCCTTTTAGGCATGGAATTACTCTATCCAAGGATCAGTATTCTAAGACACCTGATGAGATAGAGAAGATGAAGGCGATTTTTTATGCTTTGGTAGTAGGAAGCCTAATGTATACTATGCTTTGCACTAGACCCGATATCTGCTTTGTGTGGTGCTTAGATTTTAGGGTTTTGAAAATGGTCAAAAATAAGGGAATTCAAAAGATGATTGAAAATATTTTAACAACTTGAAAACTAAATTTTGAAAACCCCAATTTTTGTTGAAAAATAGAGTTGCCATTTAGTTTTCGAGAAAAATCAAGAAAAACAAAATGGCTACTAATCTTTAAAATGTTTAACCAGAGAGAAAGGGTGCGGGAGCTAAGGTACGAATCGGGAAAGGAACAAAATTAAATATAAAAAATACATAACATATGTATATAAAACACAAAAACAAAACAAATTAACGGGCAAAATCCTAAGTTCTATGGCATGCAATTATAATATATGCTAGAAATTACTAAAATTACTTAAACATGATTTGCTACAAAATAAGCTGAATAATTGTAAACACAATTTTAAAGAAATTAAAACATGCATATTGTCAAAACAAACTAGGTTAACATTATCATGATGAATATTTTAATAAAAATAAATACTAAATATAAAATAAATGATGCTTAAAATCTTATATTAAAAAGAACGTTTACTAACAAAGAAATTAAAAATAAGGGTGTTATGACAAAAGAGAGCTTAAAGATTTAAAGGAAAATAAAATAAAGAAAAAGTTTGCAAAAAAAATTATGATAAAATAAAAAGATTAGAAAATGCTTATTTAAATTTAAAAAAATTAACTATTTATATTTTATATTTTAAAAGAGACAAAATAACATAAAAAGAAAAGAAAACAAAAGAGAAGAAAATTGCATTTAAAGATGAAATCTAACTTAAAAGACTTTTTATAATTTTTTAAGTTTAAGAAAATAAAAAAATAAGAAAAATAAATACTATGAAAGGAAGGTAAAATAAAGCTAGTAATAAAATAAAATAAAATAAAATAAAATAAAATACTAGAAAAGGAAATTAAACTAATAAAACATTAAGCTAAAAAGAAAAAAAATAAAAAAAGTACTAGGAAAGAAACATTATACTAACACTAAAAAAAATAAATAAATAAAAGAAACTAAATGCAACTATTTAACTCAAATGTGAATCTAGTATTAACAAGTTGTAATTGTTAAAACATATTAGCACTAATTAATAAATTAATGAAAAAGGAACAATGTGCTAAGTGTGAAATGTGTGTAAATTAACAACTAAGAAATTAATGAAAGTAATCAAATTAGAAAAAGCAAATTAAATGATAAACAAGATTAATTATGTAAATGAAAAAGATATGCGAATTGAAATTGAAAGTTAACCCGATCACTTAAAGAGAGAGAAAATAGAGTTAGAAAGATCGGGGATCCAAACAAAATACTTGGATTGTTAAAGAATCCTCGAGTCGGGGAATGGTGGTGGGCAATTCGGTCCTCGGGTGATGATCCAAGCTAAGGTTTTAGAACATCGGTATTGGGGACCCGATTCTCGGTACTTCGACAGGGTTTTGGTGTCGGGGCTCGAAATTGTTGGCGACTCGACAGAGCTTCTTTCTCTAAAATTCTGTCCTGAAAACGTACGCTGGGGTACGGTATTGGTAGAATTCTTCAACCAATGAGATGCTGATACGTTTTGGGACATGTCAGACCATTTGAAGTTGGCGGTCGCCAGGTAAGGAGTTGGCGGTTGCCACTTTGGAATTGGTGGTTCAAAAAGATTTCATTGGTTTCAAGGTTTTGATGATTGGATTCAATTACAAAGCTTAGAACATTTCCCGAGAAACGTACTGAGGCACCATTACAATCGTTTTCATCATCGGATTCACCTAAGATTAGGCGAGATCAAATTGGGGTGCCTACACTTTGCCATTGGCATGGGTAGCAGATATCAGTCTAACCCATGGTAGGAGTATTGGATTCTGGTAAAGAGTATAATCAAGTACCCAAAAAGAACTAGGGATTATATGTTGGTTTACCGGGCAGACAGTCTAGTACCTTTAGGGTACAAAGACTCAAATTTTTAATCAAACAAAGATTTTTGTAAGTCTACCTTATGATATGTGTTTATCTTAGGAGGTAGAGTTATAAGTTAGAGGAGTATCAAGTAGTCATGCATTGCTGATTCTACCATGGGAGCCGAGTACGTGGCACCTTCTGAAGCAGCCAAGGAGGCCGTTTAGCTTAGGAACTTCCTTTTGGATCTAGATGTGGTGCTTTCAGTCCAGTCGGCTATTACATTTTATTGTGACAATAGTGGAGTGGTTGCAAACTCAAAGGAGCTAAGAGTCTACAAGAAAAGAAAGCACATCAAGTATAAATATCACCTGATACGAGAAATTGCACAGATGAGTAATGTTGCTGTGACCTAGATTGCATTAGGAGACAACCTTGCAGATTCTTTTACAAAGAGCCTTTCGACTAAGACTTTCGATAGTCATGTAGAAGGTATGGGAGTCAGATGTATGACAGTATAATTTTGAGAATAAGTAAGAGATTGTCAGGGTTGTATATTCAAAATCATGGATTTATTTTTAATTTTAGTATTTAATTTAATTTTAATAAAATTATTTTTTCATTTTATGAGAATCTTAATAAACAATGTATGCAATATCATTTTTTAATGTTATACATGATTATCCTTTATTCTGTACAGTATTTAATCTGGTGTGTAGAGTACGGCTTGCACACAGAAGACCAGATTATAGGTTCTTGCAAAATATAAGTTAGGTTCACAGTTTAGATAGAAATGGATAAACCATCAGTACGACTATAGTATAGAGTTTTAGTAGGCCTGTCTTGGTTACAAGGAACAAATAATAGTATTGTCTATTGTTCCAACTTGCTGTGCTAGTACACCTTGTGTGTATTGAACAGGACCACATTGAGGTAATTAGTTTTATACTGACTATATAAATTAATTTATACCCTAAGGCTATTATAAGTGTTTGTGCTCTTAATCTTGAAATAATTATTATTTACATATATTTAATATTCGTTTTGATTCGTTAAATGGTGCATCTTTTATGGGTCTATAGTTCCGGTGAATTAGATAACAATATTAATTATATAGTAAATATTAATTATTGACGGAATATATGTTTCAATTGTTCGGGATTGACGATATTCCCTTAAGAAAACTTATAAGTTTTGACCGGGTCAAACCTTACAGGTGGATTTGATTATCTGGTGGTCAAATAAGTTAAGCGAAATGGTTTAATAAATTTTAAAGATGCTGATTAAATTAAATTATCAGTAATTAAATTTAATTGGTCGGTATTGGGAATCTTAATGTGGGGAGATGAGTTAAGCATTTAATAACAAGAGCTTAATGCAAATTAGTTTTGAGATTATGGCTAAGAGTGCAGTTACAGTTCTTTAATGGTGTGAACTGTAATTTAGTATTTTATGAAAATTGTAGAAATCGCTGCAAAATTTTCATAATTACAGAAACCGCTGAGAGGTTTGCATATAAGTGGAAACTGCTGGATAGGTATCTAGGTTACACTATAAGTCTATGTCATAATTACTCCACAGGTTCTTGCTGTAGCCCTACAAATATGTGAGTAGGCTGAACCAAAATCAAAAGTTATCTTTCCAGACTAAGGTTGTCCTGGTTCTGCCGGTTTCAATTTTCGGAGATTTGTAACCCACTCTACGTTTGGGAATCGCATCGGGAATATGATAGAAGGTCTGACGGGGGATTCAACTTAGGAAATCAAAATTCTTAGTTGAGAAATCAAGCAAAAGATATTCATCTGAATTAACTGTGGTGGCACGGGTTTTATTTTTAATCGTTCGACATCAAAAATTTTTTTATCTGGAGCCCGTTTCGGAGATTGCTCGTCCAGTTTTTTTTTCGAAAAATTACTTACAAATCAATAATCTTGATAGTTTGCCTCCAACAGATCTAATTTTGATACCTTGAGATGAGTCACCAATGATCAAATCCTTTAGATGACCATGAGCATACCTTTATTCCTTTGGCAAATTTAGATTTCCTTGATTTGAAGTACCAGTAGTCTATTGGACTTCATTTCGCTGTGCATTAATAGCTTCCTCATGGTTTGGCACTTCTAGGTCTTTGATGAAGATGTTCTTAACACCTTTTTTATATCAATCAGGCTATCTTCACAAAATACCTTGGAAGAGCCTAGGTTAGTTTCATCAAATACAACATGAATAGATTCTTCAACAACTAAGATCTTTTTGTTGAAAACTCTATAGGCTTTACTAGATATAGAATATCCTAATAAAATACCTTCATCAGACTTTGCATTGAACATGCCAAAAGTTTTTTGTTATTATTCAAAATAAAATATTTTCACCCAAAGGAACGAAAATAACTGATATTAGGTTTTCTTCCATTCCATAGCTCATTTGAGGTTTTCTAAAGAGAAACCCGAATTATGACTCTGTTCACGATATAACAAGTTGTGTTGACAGTTTTGGCCTAAAAGTATCTTGATAGATTGTATTCACAGAGTATGGTTCTAGCTATTTCTTCCAAAGTTCTATTCTTTCTCTCAACAACACCATTTTGTTGAGGGTTTTACGAGTAGAGAAGTTATGATCTATACCACTTTCTTCACAAAATTTTTCAAAATTTTTGTTTTTAATTTATCTACCATGATCACTTCTGATACTTGTGATTTGAAAATCTTTTTCATTCTGAAATCTCTGAGACAATTTTACAAAAGAGGCAAATGCTTTATTCTTATGAGCTACGAATAATACCTAAATATATTTAGAGAAACCATCAACAACAATAAAGGCATATCTCTTCCCTTCAAGGCTGAGAGTCCTTGTTGAACCAAATAAGTCTCATATGCAATAGTTGTAAGGGCCTAAAAGTTGAAATCACCATTTTGGATTGAAAAGAACTTCTAACTTGTTTGCCTTATTGACATGCATGAAAAACTTTATTTTTTTTCAAATTTGATTTGAGGTAAACTAATTACCAATTTAATTTTTAAAAAGTTTTGAAATCAAATTCATGTGAGTATGTCTAAATCTTCTATGCCACAATCAACTATTATCATTCAAGGTAGCTAAGCACTTTGTGTCATTTTTGAAAAGGTCATTTTGATTGAAAGTGTAAATATTTTCATGCCTATGACCTTCAAAAATAATTTTGCTATCAATTGAGTTTTCAATAACACACTTGGCATGATCAAAGACAAACTTATGGCCTTTGTCACAAAGTTGGCTTATGCTAAGAAGGTTATGTTTCAAACCATCAACAAGCAAAATATTTTCAATAGAAGGGGAAGAAATTTTACCAACACAATCAATTCCTATAATTTTGCCCTTACTATTGTCACCAAATGTCACAAATTTACTATCTTTAGGCTTGAGGGATGCAAACATTGATTTGTCACATGTCATGTGTCTTGAGCAGGCGCTATCCAGATACCACAACTCTTTCTTGAATGAGGAGTTGAGACACACCTACAAACAAAATCAAGTTTTGATTTTTAGTACCCAAACTTTCTTAGGTCCTTTGGTGTTAGTTCCATGTGGGTGTGTTCCTTTTGGAATCCAATTCCTTTTTATAGTCAAAGTATGTGATTTTCTATGTAAACAATGTGCAACAGTGTATCCATACTCATAACAATGAAAACAAGTATCATTGAAATGATTTAAGGATACTTTAATAAAAATGTTGCTTAAAGATTTTTGTTTCCTCTTTGGTTGGTATCCAATTCCAACTTTGTCAAAAATAAACTTTTGCATTCTAAGACGTTTATCGAAGTTTTCTTTTTCAAGAGTAAATCTATGCACAATTTTTGTAAGGTCTTCAACTTTTTTATTTAAAACTTGATTTTTTCATTTTTCAAAGACAAAACTTTGTTTGATAGAAAACATTTTTTTTCTTTTAAAGTTTCAATTTAACAAGATGAGGAAAGAACCAATTTTTAAGGATAGCATTCTTAGCACCTATTTTTCTTAATTTATCATGCAAATCTTCAAATGCAACTTGAAGTTCTTCTAAAGAAAAAGAGTCATTGGTTACCTTATTATCTTCTTTGGCCACGAGGCAAAGGTTAACAACATCATTTTTCTCATTTTTATTCTCGGAGCTACTATCTTCACTCTCACCCCATGCATTGCCTTCTTGAATCCCTTTTTGAAGTAATTTTTGAGTTGAAAACACTCGGCCTTCATATGTCCAGGCTTTTTATATTCAAAACAAATAATCTCATCTTTCTTGTGATCATTTTTGAATTGCTTGACTCACTCTTGAACTTGTTGGGCTCTTCTTTATACCCATCTTTATTGAATAATCTCCTTCCTTCTTGTTTCTTACTTCTAATAAATCTTTTGAACTTTCTTATAATGAGGGTTAGATCTTTATTTTAATCACTTGTGAAGTCTTCATCAGATTCATCATCAAGAATGAAAGATTTGAAAGCTATTCCTTTCTTCTTTTTGCTATCATCTTCATAATCAATCTTGATATTCATCTCATGAGTTTTGAGTGAACCAAAAAGCTCCTTCATGCTAAGAGTAGTGAGATCCTTTGCTTCTTGATTGGTAGTGAATTTACCTTACCAACTCTTAGGCATGCATCTTATGATCTTTTTCACCATCTCTGCATTAGAGTAAACTTTGTCAAGAGATTTTGGTCCATTGATAATATCAGTGAATCTAGTGAACATTTTAGAGATGGTTTCATTATGCTTCATTTTAAACAATTCATAACTATGAACAAGCATGCTTATTTTAGATTCCTTGACTTAGTTGGTTCCCTCATGGGTAATCTCAAGTCTATCCCAAATCTCTTTGGCAGTGTCACATGTGGAGATCCTATTGAACTCATTTGGGTCAAGAGAGCAATATAGAAGGTTCATAGTCTTAGTATTTTTTTGTATCTCTCTTATATCGGTCTCAGTCTATTCACTCTTAGGTTTAAGGATAGTTGCTCCTTCAACAGTCTTAATAGGTCTTTTGGTTTCATTTATAATAACCCTCCAAAGATCATAATCTACGGCTTGATTGTGGATTCTCATTCTAACATTTCAATAATTGTAATTTGTTCCATTGAACAAATGGGGTCTATTGGTGGGCTAACCTTCTGATTGAATAGATCCAATACTAGTAGTTGTCATAAAAATTCTTAGACGGTTAAGTAAAAAAAAATCCAAGTTTTGATACCAATTGTTAGTTCAGGCAACCCAAGAGGGGGTTGAATTGGGTTTTAAAATAAAAATAATAATTTTAAAAAAAATTTCAATTTTTTTAAAATTTCACAAGCAAATATGGCAGGCAATAAATCAATAAGGAAATTAAAGAGGTTAGGGAGAGAGAAAATGAACCAGACACCAAGATTTATAGTGGTTCGATTTCTTTCAAGCTTTTGTCCACTTCTCAAGACTCTCATTGAGAATATCTACTAAGATTGAATGCTTCACAGGTGCATTCAAAAGCCTTTTATAGCCTTAAGAAGATTTTACAAAATAATCCCTTATTTTTTCTAATATCTCTTGAGCTTTTCTTTAAAGAGGATCACTCACTATCTTAAAGGATCAAGACCCTCTATTACAATAAATGAGAAAATTAAGAATTCACTAACTCACTCTCTTTACAAATGATTAAAAATAAATAAGCAATAAAGAGAGAATCGGTTGGAGGAGTATTAAAGAGTAGTAAATGCTTTCTCAAGGATTTGAATTTTTGATCTTAAGCAATAGAACAGTGTTCAAGGGTTTGAAGCTCTAAAAATTTACTCTTTATAGAGCCATCTGAAGTAAATGACCATTGATGTAGCGCCCCGACCCTTCACATGGTAACAATATTGTCTGTTTTGGGTAAAGCCTCACGATTTTGTCCTTTTCAAGGGGTCACCCATCCTTGCATTGCTCCAGCCCAAGTAAGCTTAATTACAGAGTTCTGCTAGGGTCTCTACCACCTAAAAAAAAATGCCTCGTTGAATGTAAGGGTGTTTCACCTCACCTTGGCGTGTGGGCTCCCTACCGTCTCGTGTGACGTGTGGGCAGGCTACTGAGTGGGCAGGTCAATAAGAACTAGTGAACTATTAGAGCTGGCAGGCTACTGCACGGGGACACGCAGCCCTAAGAGGATAGATTGTGATATACTGGTATCCCACATCAGAAAGGGAGAGAGAGTTCCTAGGTTATAAACTAAAAATCTTGGACCCTACATAGCAACAAGACCTTTTTTTAGGTGGTAGAGACTCTAGCAGAACTCCGCAGTTAAGCATGCTTGGGTGGGAGCAATGCAAGGATAGGTGACTCATTGGGAAGAACAAAATCGTGAGGGCTTTTATTCAAAGCAGATAATATCATTGCCATGTGAAGAGTCAGAGTGTTACATATGGTATCAGAGCCGTCACCTCCGTGTATAGGCCCCTGTCGTCTCGTGTGACATGCGGGCGGACTACTGAGTAGGTAGGTCGATAAGGACTAGAAGGCTACCAGAATTGGCAGACTACTGTACGGGGATGTGCAGCCCTAAGGGGGATAGATTGTGATATCTTAGTATCCCACATCGAAAAGTGAGATGGAGTTCCTGAGTTATAAAGAAAAACCTTGGACCCTTACATTCAACGGGGCCTTTTTTTAGATAGTAGAGACCCTAACAGAAATTCGTAGTTAAGCGTGTTTGGGCAGGAGCAATGTAAGGTTGGGTGACCAACTGTGAGGATTTTGTCCAAGGTGGACAATATCGTTGCCATGAGAAGGGTCGGGGCGTTACAGTTGGTGGATTGGTGGAGGCAATAAATGCTTTGAAATCCAATCGTTAGAACCAGCGCGAAATTTGAAATCTGTCGTAGGTGTCAACTCAAAACCATTTTATGTCAACAAAAAATATTTAGGGCTTGGTTCTTCAAGTGGTTGTGTCGAATCAAATTTTCGTTAGTGTTGACCCAATACATTTTTTTAAATTTTTAGGTGAGACTTTGGTGTCGACTTATAATCATTTGGTATCGAATCAGAAAGTTACAGTCAGTCTCGAGACTTTTAGAGTCAACTCATTTTCGTTTGGTGTCGACTCAGAAAGTTTTAAGCAATCTCGATTGTTTTGGTGTTAACTCAATTTCGTTTGGTGTTAATTCAAAACTCTTGCTTCCAAAAAGAACATTTGTGTCAACTCAACAAGCTTTGGTGTTGACCATTTTTGAATTAGAATCGGGAAATAACTTGTAGCTTTGGTGTGGACCCATTTCTCTATGGTGTCGACTTATTTTGATTTTCGGAGAGTATTTTGGTGTCGACTCATGTGAATTTGGTGTCAACCTAAAAACTTAAATTTTGGAACTCGAAGGATCATTTGGTGTCAACTCAAAACATTTTGGTGTCAACCTAAAATGAATCTCGGCCCAATACTGAATGTATCGATCCAAAATCATTGGTGTCGACTCAACTGAGTTCTTAAAACGTTTTAGACAAAGATGCTAGGGTGCCAACTCAATTTCTCAATGGTGTCGACACACTTGAGAGTTTTAAGCGTACTTTGCCTTAAAGCGTCAACTCAAATATCAAATTGTGTCGACACAAAATTGTCTTATTCAGAGCACTGAGTGTCAACTCATTTGATGTAAAAAGTCAGCACAAATAGCATAAGGTGTTGACTCATTTGTCATGAAGTGTCAACACTTACCATTTTTTAAAACAATTAAATATAATCTTTTTAAATCAATTTAATTTAGAAAAAAATTATTAAAATCGTCAAAATCTAATTAAAAAGCACTTGGGCTAATATTATTAAATAAATTAGTTATATAAAAAATTAAATTAATTAAAAAAAATCACATCATCGAATAACTAGCATAAACCTGTGCTATGCACGGGGCCTTAATTATAAAAAATAAATAGACATTTCTAGACTTCTTTTATTTATTTGAAATATTCTTAATATCAAATTTGTACAAAAAAAACTTGAGAAGATAATGTTCAAGCAATATATTTTTAAGAATAAATATATCATAAACTAAAATTTAAATTAATTAGAAGTTGCAGTTAAATTTTAAAATAAGAATATTTAAATTAAATTTAAATTAGAAGTTACTTGAACATTACCTTCTGAAGTGGTTTTCATACAAAATTAATATTAAAAATATTTTAAATAAATAAAAAAGTCTTAAAATAGTAATTTATTTTTTTATAATTAAGGTTCGGTGCATAGCACGGACTTATGCTAATTAAAACTTAACTATATCTTTCTTTTCAGTATTAGAGCTCCTACTGTCAATAGCTTGAATAGTTAGTTATTAGTGGTTGTAAGTTAGTTACAAGGGTTAGTTAGCAAGATATTTACTCGTGTAACCAACTCATTAGTAGGAGAGTTAAGGTGGTGTGTGTGTGTGTGTGTGTGTGTGTGTGTCATGGAGAGGTACACGTTGAAGCAATTATGATTATAACATTCTCTCAGTGCCTGTTTAACAATGAAATCTGATCCAACTAACTCTTATTAATAATTAACAATCATCAACAACTTAACTCTTTAAGCTACTGAAAATAGGAGCTCTTGCACATTTAGCTCGTCATCTTTGTTCTTTTCATCCTCAAGAATCCTAAATCCTATCGTTTTTCTTACTAATATATTGAACCTTGTATTTGTTAAATTTGATTTATCCAATTTTGTGCTTTGAAAATGTTAGATTCCCATAGTTTTTCTTGCATACACTTTAATTGGCTTGGTAGATGGCTCAATATCTTGTCCAAATGGATTTCTAACAGATAAGCATGGAAAATCAGTTATTGTAGGAAATTCAAATTTTTTAGCCTGGACCGTAATTGATTAAGCTTATTTACATTAGTCGATTCTGCACTCTTTCTATTTGTGTTGGCTATTGTGGTTGGCCAAGCAACTTCTCAAAGTGCTTAGAGTGTTTTAGAAAGGAGATTCACATCCATTTCAAGATTATCGAATGCTCTTAATTTGTAGGTCGAGTTACATGGTGTGAAGAAAGGCAAAATCATGCATATTTTTAGAAGATCAAAGAATGGAAAGAAAGGCCCCTTTTCAGGAACTACGATTGGACCTAATTCACCACTCAGGAGAAGTAGAAAGCTCATTTAGCTCGGTCTAATGCTATTTTAGAAACTCTTTTTGTACAGTCTATTTTAAAAAAAAGGTAGATTTATTCTAATATGACATTAAAATAGAAAATGCAATAACAAAAGAATGTTGTGGGGTGCCTAAAACCTTTGTTAACATTTCAAGGAACCCTCAAACTCATATCTTGTTTTTACGGGCTAAAAATATGAGTCATCATCAAAATTAGGCATTTTTAAGTCGAATGTCTTTTTTAGGAGACCTGGCTTTCAAACAGCTTGCCTTATTGAAATACCAAAGAGCTTAACAGGATATTGAGCCATCTACCAAAGAGCTTAACAGGATATTGAGCCATCTACCAAAGAGCCTTATTGAAATACCAAAGAGCTTTCAAACAGCTTGCCTTTTAAACACAAGCATTAATGGTGGAAGTGGTACCGCTTCCTATAAGAGCTTAACAGGATCTCTAGAGCACTCATGAAGATCCACGTACGGTGAATGGCTGCTTAGCGCCACCCTGCGTTGAATAAGCTTTGATTAGATAATCTAATGTGGGTGACATGTTCAAAGAAAGAATAAGAATAAAGAGTGAATTGCCTCTACCAGTAGGGAAGAGCTAGCACCAATCTAGGTGAGGGCTGGCAAAAGGTGAGAGCAAAAGGCATTCTTTAATATCTGATTCGGGGTCATCGGTTAATTTATGAATCGAAATCTTGGTTTTACAAATTGTGAATCAAATCGAATAAAAAATTGAACATTCAGCATAAACTATAAATATGATGTTAAATACTTCATATGTATGAAATAAAATTCTTCCTTTTGTGCCACCTTATCGAAAAAGAGTTTGGCCTTTCTGAGAAGAGGAATATATCTATCTTGAAGACATTCTGAAAAATAGTCTATGAAAGGAGCATACCCAACCAATATGAGCTTGCCCAATACTTGCCATTCTTATGGAAGAAACTTTCCCTGTGTATTGATTAATTACTGACTGGATAATGTTAGCCCAAGGGCTTTTTATATTGATTTTAATGATTTTCATAAATTCATTTTCTAAGAATAAATGGTTTTAAAAAGGCTAATATTTATATTTTCTAAAAAAAAGTGTTGACACATATTGAACAAATGAGTTGACATCTTTAGCCAAAAGAAATGACTTATCTCTCAAGAATATTAAAACACCTAAGTATTCTTGAGAATATTTTATGTTGAATCTAATTGATAATTGAGTCAAAACTTTAAGACAAAGAATACTTGAAGCTATCAAGTGTGTCAACATCATTGAACAAATGGTTTGACACCCTAACTGTTTGATGAAGATGCTTTCAGGTATTAAAAGTTTGTGTCGACACAAATAAATTTTGTGTCAACACAAAAGAGTCGAAACTCTCTAGACTCAAAATGAGTCGACACAAATTGAATTTGTGTCGACACAAAAGTGGTTCCTCACTTTTGTCATCTAGAACTTTGAGTCGACACAAATGCAAAATGAGTCGACACAAAAGAACTGAGGCCACCTATAGATTTTGAGATGTTGATTCAAAATTAAAGATGAGTCGACACAAAAGTCCCGAGCTTGCCTGAAGAAATGTGGTGTCGACACCAATGTCCAAAGGAGTTGACACAAATATATCGAGAGTTTCTGTAGAATTTTAATGTCGACTCCAAGAAGAATTGTGTCCACACAAATGGTCCTATCCCGGATGCTGAAGTTCAAATGAATCGACACAAAATCCATTTGTGTTGACACCGTGGTGTTGGTGACGAAGTTTGTAAAAATTGTGTTGACCCAATCACTTGAAGATCCCTGCCCTAGACATTTTGTGTCGTCCCAAAAGCCTTTGTGTCGACACCTGCGACGCAGATTCAAATTCGCAGCAGACTTCAACGGTTGAATTTTTTGTATTTATTGCCCTTACCTTCCTCCAACGGTCATAAATGCTCAAGAGCTTATCCAAAGAGTTACTCATCAGCATTTAATTTCTCTGGAGACTTACAATCACTATTCTATTACTTGATTCAAACTCAAAATTCTCAAGCTCTCATTTATTGCCGAGCTCCAGCTCTTGTTCCTCATCTCTCTTTGCCTCTTTATTTATTGTTAATCAATTTCTGTAAAAAGAGTGAGTGTTTCTCATTTAATTACTTCATCTATTGTATTCAAGGGTGAGTCACCCTTTATCCTTTGAGTGAGTGAATAAATCTCATCAAAAAAGAGTTCAAGAGTGATTAGAAGAAAATAAGAAATTATTTTTATAGAAACTTTTTGAAGCTGTTATAAGCTTTTGAATGTACCTGTTAACATTCGTTTACTCAAGCCAAATCTTGAGGTTGTAAGATTTTGAATGTGCCCGTGAAGCATTCTATATAGTAAAAATTATCAAGGAAAAAATGAGGAATGGACATAGGCTTGAAAGAAACCGAACCACTATATATCCTTAGTACTCGGTTCATTCTCTCTATCCTTAACCTCTTTAATATTTGCATTACTTTAATTTTTGATTATTTTGTTATATTTGTTAGCTATATTAAAAGGTTTTAAAAAAAATTTAAAAATTGTTATTAATTTTTTAAAACCCAATTTACCTCCCTTCTTGGGTTACCTAGAACTAACAATTAGTATCAGAGCTTGAACTCTGATTTTTGACTTAACCGTCTATGAGTTTATATGCCAACCACTAGCATCAGATTTATCCAATCCAAAAGTCTGTCAACCAATAGACCTCCCTTGTTCAATAGAACAAATTATAATTATTAGAAGACTAAAATGAGAATCTACATTCAATCTGTAGACTACGGTCTTTAGCGGGTTATTATTAATAGACCCAAAAGACTTACTAAAACCATTTAAGGGGCTTCCGTCTCTAAATCAGAAGCTGAATGTACTGAAAATAACCTTAGAGAGATTCAAAAAAATGTTAAGGTTATGAATCTCCTATATTGCTCACTTGACTCAAATGAGCTCAATAGGATCTTTACATGTGACACCGCAAAAGAAATATGAGATAGACTTAAAGTTACCCATGAGGGTACTAACTAAGTGAAGGAGCCCAAAATAAGTCTACTTGTGCATAACTATGAGCTATTTAAAATGAAGTATGATGAAATCATATCTGATATGTTTATACGCTTTACTGATATTATAAATGGACAAAAATCTCTCGGTAAGATTTATTCTAATGCAAAAATGGTGAGAAAAATTCTCAGGTGTATACCAAAGAGTTAGGAAGCTAAGGTCACAGCTATCTAAGGAGCTAAAGACCTCAACACTCTTAACTTGAAAGAAGTTCTTGGATCTCTGATAACTCACGAGATGAATATAAAGATGAACGATGAGGATGACAACAAAAAGAAGAAGGGCATTGCCTTTAAATCTTCAACTCATGATGAAGAGTCTAATGAAGATTCCTCAAGTGATGAGAACAAAGACATGTCTCTCATCACGAAGAAATTCAAATGGTTTCTTAGAAATAAGAAACAAGGAGGAAGAAAGTTCTTCAAAAAGGAAGGACACCGAGGTGAGCCTACTAAATTCAAAGGCGACTCAAGCAAATTCAAAAACGATTACAAGAAAGAGGAAATCATCTGCTATGAGTGCAAGAAGCCTAGACATGTCAAAACTGAATGTCCTTTGCTCAAGAAGTAATTCGAGAAGGGCTTCAAGAAGGCTATGATAGCCGCATGGGGCGAAAGTAATGACAACAACTCTGAAGATGAAAAAGAAGAGAATGAGGTTGCATATCTATACCTCATGGCTAGAGAAAATGATGAGGTAACCCATGTCTCTTTTTCTTTAGATGAGCTACAAAATACATTTAAAGATTTGCATGATGAATTGAGAAAAATGGGTGCTAAGAACTCCATTTTAAAGAAGTTGGTTCTTTCCTCCTTAAGTGAAATTGAAACTTTGAAAAGTTAAAAACTTACTTTATCAAAATAAGTTTCTATTTTGAAAGATAAAAACAAGGTTTTGATTGAAAAGGTTGATGATCTTACCAAAACTGTTTATAAGTTCACTGAAGGAAAAAATAACTTAGACAAACTTCTTAGCATGCAAAAATGTATTTTTGACAAAGCCGAAATTGAGTATACACTAAAGAAGAAACAAAAGTTCTTAAGCAATATTTTTGTCAAAACACCTTCAAATCATAAAAATGCTACATGTTTTCATTGTTATGAACAAGGACACACTGTTATACATTATCCACATAGAAAACTTTCAAATGTTTTTGTCAAGAATATTTGGGTTCCTAAAGGAACACGTCCTCAATTAAATAACACCAAAAGACCCAAAAATATTTAGGTACCAAAAATCAAAACTTGATTCTTCTTACAGGTGTGTCTCAAATCCTCATTCAAGGAGGAAATGCTGTATCTCGATAGGGAGTGTTCAAGACACATGACAGGTGACCAATCGATGTTTGCATCTCTCAAACCAAAAGATGGTGGATTTGCGACTTTTAGAGACAACAGCAAAGGAAAAATTATAGGAATTGAGTGTATCGGTAAAAATTTTTCCCCTTCTATTAAAAATATTTTACTTGTTGATGGTTTGAAGCATAACTTTCTTAGCATATGCCAACTTTGTGAATAAGGCCACATGATTGTCTTTGATCATGCTAAGTGTGTTATTGAAGATTCAACCAATAATAAAGTTATTTTTAAAAGTCATAGGTATGAAAATGTTTATACATTTACTCTAAATGATCTTTTCAAAAATAACACCAAGTGTTTAACCGCCTTGAGTGACAATAGTTGGTTGTGGCATAGAAGACTTGGATATGTACACATGAACTTGATTTCTAAACTTTTAAAAAATGAATTGGTGACTGGGTTACCCCAAATTAAATTTGAAAAAGACAAAGTGTGTGATGCATGTCAATATGACAAACAAGTTAGAAGCTCTTCTCATTCCAAAAGTAAAATTTCAACCTCTAGGTTATTACAACTATTGCACATGGACTTATTTGATACAACAAGGACTTTAAGCCTTGGAGGCAAGAGATATACCTTTGTTATTGTTGATGATTTTTCTAGATATACTTGGGTGCTTTTCCTAGCTCATAAGGACGAAGCCTTTGCCTCTTTTGTAAAATTGTCTCGGAGAGTTCAAAATGAGAAGAGTTTTCAAATTACAAATATCTGAAGTGATTATGATAGAGAATTTGAAAATAAAAATTTTAAAAAATTTTGTGATGAAAATGATATTAACCATAACTTCTCTACGCCTAGAACCCCTCAACAAAATAAAGTTAT
Organism: Heliamphora ciliata; assembly: GCA_032360265.1. Lineage (NCBI taxonomy): Eukaryota > Viridiplantae > Streptophyta > Magnoliopsida > Ericales > Sarraceniaceae > Heliamphora > Heliamphora ciliata. The sequence goes on along the minus strand of JAUMHN010249819.1, from coordinate 7,394 downwards.
TGAGAGGAAGAATATGACTTTAAAAGAAATAGCTAGAATCATACTTTGTGAAAATAATCTACCAAGATACTTTTGAGCTAAGTCTGTCAATACCGCTTGTTTTTATCATAAATAGAGTTATGATACAAGTTTCTCTCAAGAAAATCTCATATGAGTTATGGAATGGAAGAAAATCTAATATCAGTTATTTTCGCACCTTTGGGTGCAAATGTTTTGTTTTGAACAACAACAAAGAACTTTTGGGCAAGTTCGACGTAAAATTTGATGAAAGTATTTTCTTAGAATATTCTATATCTAACAAAGCGAAAAGTGTTTCCAACAAAACAACCCTAGTTGTTGAAGAATCTATACATGTTATTTTTTATGAAGGTAATCTTGGTTCTTCAAATGATTTTTGTTAAGATAACTTGGTTGACATTGAAAAAGGTATTGAAGATATCTTCATCAAAGAAAAGAAAAAAAAAAAAATCAAGAGAAAACTTCAAATCCTTAACAAAATAAAATCCAACAGGTTGCTGGATCTTTAAATCCAAAAAATTCAGATTTGCTTAAGGAGTGGAGGTATGCTCATGGTCACCTAAAAGATCTTTTCATTGGTGATCCATCTCAAGGTATCAAAATTCGATCCTCCCTACATAATATTTGTGATAATTTAGCATTTCGTTTCCAGATTGAACCAAAATATTTTGAGAAAGTAAAAAACGATGAGTTTTGGACATTGGCTATGCAAGAAGAGCTTAATCAATTTGAAAGAAATAAGGTTTGGACATTAGTCTCAAGACTTAAGAAACACTCTATCATCGGTACAAAATGACTTTTAGAAACAAAATGGATGAGAATGGAGTAGTTCTTAGGAACAAAACTCGATTAGTAGCCCAAAGTTACAATCAAGAAGAAAGCATCGATTTTGATGAGACTTTTACTCCTGTGGTTAGGCTTGAAGCCATTAGAATGTTGCTTACTTTTGCATGCTTTAAAAACATCAAAATCTATCAAATAGATGTTAAAAGTGTCTTTTAAAATGGTTTTATCTCGAAAATTTTTTTTGTGAAACAACCTTCTGGTTTTGAAAATCCAAATTTCTCAAACCATATTTACAAACTTACCAAGGCTCTTTATGGTTTAAAGTAAGCACCTAGAGTATGGTACGAAAGGCTAAGTAAATTATTGATTAAAAATGAGTTTTCAAGAGAAAAATTGATACCACTCTTTTCATCAAGTCTTATGAAAATGACATGCTAGTTGTCCAAATTTATGTAGATGACAATATTTTTTGTTTAATTAACGAATCTCTTTACAAAGACTTTACTAATTGTATGTAGGGAGAATTTGAGATGAGTATGATAGGTGAGCTCAACTACATTCTTGGACTCCAAATCAAACAAACTCAAGAAGAAATCTACATCAATCAAACTAAGTACACACGTGACATATTAAAGAGGTTTGATATGCTGAAAAGAAGACATATGGAAACTCCGATGTGTCCTATAACAAAACTTAACAAGGACAAAGATAGTATAGCAGTAGATAAAAAGCGATATAGAGGTATGAATGGATCTCTATTATATTTAACTGCTAGCCATCCTGATATCATGTTTAGTGTATGCATATGTACTAGATTTCAATCAAATCCTAAAGAATCACATGTGACCGCTGTTAAGCGCATTTTTAGATATCTCTTAATTACACAAAACCTAAGATTCTTTTATCCTAGAGGAATAGCCTTTGAGTTATTTGGCTATTTAGATGCTAATTTTGCTAATTGTAAGGTAGATAGAAAAGTACAAGTAGAACGTGCTAATTCCTAGGACACTCACTAATCTCTTGGTTTAGCAAGAAATAGAACTCAGTAGCCTTGTCTACTGTCGAGGCTGAGTACATTACAGTTGGAAGCTGTTGTGTACAAGTTCTTTGGATGAAACAACAATTAGAGGACTATGGTTTTTGTTTAGATCATATCCCTATAAAATGTGTCAACACAAGTGCAATTAATATATCCAAGAATCCAATACAACACTCAAAAACCAAGCATATTGAGATTAGTCATCATTTTATACGAGATCATGTGCAAAAAGATAATATCGAACTTGAATTCATAGGCATAGATTACCAATTAGCTGACATTTTTACAAAACCCTTAAATGAATAAATAATCTACTATATTAGAATAGAACTGGGTATGTTATGTGCCCCTAATTCATGATTAATATGCCATACTAACCATGTCTTTCTAATGGATTTCAATGCTTTTGATATTCTTCATTGATGTGTGAAAAATATCAACACATTTGTGTACTGAGTTGACCCAAAACTATATAGAAGTGGTACTGCGAGAAAAAGTGTCGACCTTTTTCTATATAGTATCGACTCAAATTTTTTGTCTGACTCTCAGTAAATTTGTGTCGATCCAAAGCTTAATCGTGTCGGCCCAAACAGCCGAAGGTGTTGACACCTTCTTAAAAAGTGTCAACATAATTTTCTGTTTCGAATACCCACACTTGCGAAGAAAAGTGTCGACACAAATGTCATATGTGTTGACAAAAATCTGTTTGCCTATATAAAGAGGAGTCGATCCCACACATGTCGCATCGTTTTTCCTCTCTCTCTATAACTGTTCGTCTCCCGCCGTTTTCTCTCTTTTGAAAAACGTGTCGACTCGTCTCCTTGTCCTCTCTTCCAACCTCTAACCTTAAATCATTCACAATGTCACCAAGAATGACGGAAAAGGTGCTAAATGAACTGAAGAAGCAGGTTCTTCGAACCCTAGGGCCTCCAAGAAGAAAAAGACAACGACGGCTCTGACGATGACGATAGATTCAGCGACGGCTATTGGAGTGGCACAAGCACTGATGTTTCAGTCCAACAAGTACCAGAATGTGTACTTTCAATCCTTCGCAAACCAAAAGGTAATCCCAAGGCGCTCTATAGATTTTGAGTATTTCAACTCTAGTGAAATGAGTTTTGGTACTTGGTTTTTTGATTTGGGTTGGAAATGGCTTCTCCAAATTCAAGACACACATTACCCAACCCTCGTAAAACTCTTTTATGCACACATTCACATTTTCACCATTTCTACCAACACTATCACCACTTGGGTGAATAGTGTCCAAATTCATTTGAACCCTCGCATTCTTGAAAGTTTTTTCTTCCATGTTGCTGTAAAGCAAATCTTTGAGGTTGAGAAAATTGATCTCTCAAAACCCTTGGAAGCCAACTCCCTTATACCCAAACTGAGAATCCTCCATCATATGGTGAACCATATTTTCCTACCTCAAATGGAAAAATTTGGGGATGTCACCTATATGCATATTTTTGTTATGCGGTGCATTCTGGAGAAAAAAGTTCTGGTTCTCGATTTCCTCTTCATCTCTAGTATGCTTCAATCGCATGAAAAATCAAATTCTTCTCTCCCTCATGCGATGTTTTTAACAAAAGTTTTTAATTATTTTGGTGTTGATCTGTCTGCAGAGAAGGCTGTTGTTTTTTTTAAGCATGACTTGTATGGTAGTTCTACCTTTAAGCATATGCAGATTGCTAATGTTAACGGTGTTTGGACTACAACTCGGCGTGGTACCCTCTCCTCTACCAGAACTCCTCCTCCTCCACCTCGTGACATATCTCCTATCCTTTATGATTCGAGTGTTCCCATCCCTTCATCATCTAGATCTCATGTTGATCCCTCCTCTATTCCTCCTCCTTCTCATACAGTTCCATCTTCAGTTGGTCCCTCTCTTGATCTGTCTGAAATCACCTCTCTTATAAAATATTTGTTGTCCTACTCCTTGACAAACTTTCAAGCAAAAGTTAACCAGAATTTTTTTGATCTTCATCACATCATCTCTGATCTTTCTGATAAAGTTAAAAGTCTAGACAAATCCAATCGTACCTTACAAAGAGAGGTTAAACGTGCCACTGATGCTGGGAGATCCTTGTGCCCCACAATGGATGTCAACATTGTCTCTATTGTTAATGCGGACAATGCCATTCTCTGGCAAGTCAAAAAGGAGTATGATGAAAGAGTTGTGATTGTTGTTCAAGAGAATGCCAAAAAGGCCGAAGAACATCTCCAGTGGCTCAAGCATGCATGGGCTACATAGTTTAAGCCCAAGGAGACAAAGGCAGAAAAAGCTGCAAGACTGAAACATGAAGTAGACTTGGCCTTGGCTACCATTCTTGAAGCCATGGCAGCAGCTGACGAGCTCTCTCGTTCAAGGAACGAGCCTCTGCGAGCAAACAGAAGACTAAAGAGAAGAAAAAATTCAAACATTTCATAGGCAACCAGTGATTGACCCTTTTTTGACAATTCCAAAAGAAGAGAAAGTGTAGTGAAGGGGAGAGGTAGAGAAAGTAAGGAGAAGTACAAACATTAACCAACATTTAGTAGTTTTTTTTGAAGGAGAAATTGTATTTGTTAAACATACATTTCTTGTGGTTATTTATGGTTTGGTTGAATGTTTTGAATGGTTTGAACTTATTTTATATGATTATGGCTTAAACATTTTTATGCTTATGAATGAATATTTGTGCATGATAAATTTTCTTTTGATAAATCATCTATATGTATGACTTTTTAGATTTTGAAAATATCACTTTGCATATAATGGTTGTAATGCACAAATTTTTCTAAGTTAATATTGCAAATCATCTTTAAAGTGTATATTACTCTGTTGAATGTATGCCTAGCCATTATGAATGTATATCTTGTTTTAGGCATTATCGATAAGGGGAGAGCTCTTGTTGAAAATTTTTTTTAAATATTTTTCTAGAAAATGTTGAAATGGTTATAATCACCAAAAAATGAGAGATTGTTAACTCAAGGATTTTTATATTGATTTTGATGATTTTCATAAATTTATTTTTTAAGAATAATAAATTTAAAAAGGATAATATTTATATTTTTTAAAAAGAAAGTGTTAACATATATTGAACAAATGAGTTGACACATTTAACCAAAAGAAATGACTTATCTCTCAAGAGGATTAAAATACCTAAATATTCTTGAGAATATTTTGTGTTGAATCTAATTGATAATTGAGTCAAAACTTACAAAGAATACTTGAAGCTATCAAGTGTGCCAACACCTTTGAACAAATAGTTTGACACCCTAACTGTTTGATAAAGATACTTTCACGTATTAAAAGTTTGTGCTGACACAATTGAATTTTGTGTCAAGACAAAAGAGCTGAAGCACTCTGGACTCAAAATGAGTCGACACAAAAGTGGTTCCTCGCTTTTTTCATCCGAAACTTTGAGTCGACACAAATGTCAAATGAGTTGACACAAAAGAACCAAGGCCACCTGCAGATTTTGAGGTGTCGACACAAAATTAAAGATGAGTCGACACAAAAGTCCTAAGCTTGCCTGAAGAAATGCGGTGTCGACACCAATGTCCAAAGGGGTCGACACAAATATACCGAGAGTTTATGCAGAATTTTAGTATTGACCCCAAGAAGAATTGTGTTGACACAAATGGTTCTGTCCCGGATGCTGAAGTTCAAATGAGTCGACACAATATCTATTTGTGTCGAAACCGTGATGTTGGTGAGGAAGTTTGCAGAAATTGTGTCAACACCTTAGAAGAATTGTGTCGACCCAATCACTTGAAGATTCCTGCCCTAAACATTTTGTGTCGACCCAAAAGCCTTTGTGTCGACACCTGCGACGCAAATTCAAATTTCCGACAGACTTCAACGGTTGAATTTTTGGCATTTAATGCCCTCACCTACCTCTAACAGTCATGAATGCTCAAGAGCTTGTATAAGGAGTTACTCCTCAGCATTTAATCTCTCTAGAGACTTATAATCACTGTTCTATTGCTTGATTCATATTCAAAATTCTCAAGTTCTCATTTATTATTGAACTTCAGCTTTTGTTCCTCATCTCTCTTTGCCTCTTCATTTATTATCAATTAATTTCTGTAAAGAGAGCGAGTGTTTCTCATTTAATTATTTCATCTATTGTATTCAAGCGTGAGTTACCGTTTATTCTTTTAGTGAGTGAGTAAATCTCAGCAAAGAAGAGTTCAAGAGTGATTAGAAGAAAATAAAAAATTATTTTCATAGAAACTTTTTGAAGCTGTTATAGGCTTTTGAATGTGCCCGTAAACATTTGTTTACTCAAGCGAAATCTTAAGGTTGTAAGATTTTGAATGCGCCCGTAAGGCATTCTACATAGTGAAAATTCTCAAGAAAAAACATGAGAAGTGGACATAGGCTTAGAAGAAGCTGATCCACTACAAATCGTTGGTGTTCGATTCATTCTCTCTATCCCTAACCTCTTTAATATTTGTATTGCTTTAATATTTGATTATTTTGCTATATTTTTTACTATATTAAAAGTTTTTCGAAAAGGTTTTAAAAATTGTTATTAATTTTTTAAGACCCAATTCACCTCCCTCTTGAGTTGCCTATGTCACGCCCCAAACTCCGGGCCACGTGAAACACCCACATAAAATCAACCACAACACCCGAATAAACCCAACCCGAGAAAGCACTAAAAAAAAGGCATATATGCATTGTACATAAACGCCAAACGACAACATAACACGGCTCCAACGTCGGAAAACATGTTACAATATACATATAACAAAACTAGCAAAAAGGAAGACTGCACTCTTCCACCTTCTCCAGCACCTTTTGATCAACCTCCGTGAACGGTACCTGAAGAAAATTAAAATTCCACACCGTGAGCCAAAGCTCAGCAGATACTAAGCAGCATATGCAATATAAGCTAAACATGCTAGGAAAACATAATGCAGTTTTGACTCTCTTTCAAGCCATTAAAATAGTTTGAAAACAGTTTTAGATCATGACTCACCAGAGCCAATAAAAATAAGTTTTCACATGCAATGGGAAAGCAAGGATAAAAACCATTTGTCGACTCATTAGAGCCTTGAAAACGATTCGAGTATTATGACTCTCGCAGGCCGTTAATAAAGTATTTCGACTCCCGCAGGCCGATAATACTGTTTTAAGAAAATTGGTCTATCCGTCCCAATATGTAGTACATGCAATCCATGAATCTTCTTGAACTTTCACCGATGAACCACTGCCCAATCCAGGCGTCTCCTCAGACTTTCACCGACGGGCTGCCACCCAATCACAGAGTCTTCTCGAACTTTCACCGACAGGTCTACCCAATCACAGCGTCTTCTCGAACTTTCACCGATGGGTCGCTATCCAATCCAATGCAATACAAGCAACCCGTGCAACGCACACACACACGTGCCTCGTCAGGACCTCATTTCAGTCGACGGAGCGCACACACATCCACACACGCACCCGTGCAACACATACAACACACGCAACCTGTGCAACCCACAAGCTCATCGATCATATTTCATACACATATGCAAATCTAAACCAGGATTTAATGCATAAAATCACGTATCAACA
>JAUMHN010249710.1:0-19775 GCA_032360265.1 Heliamphora ciliata | reverse complement strand
GAATTCATCTAAGTCACCACGTATATAGCAACTTTATTAGTTTTTACAGTTATTGCCACATAGGTTTGTACTTTTCTACCCATATAAGTTTTATATTATATTTCAAGAGATTACACTTTTAGTTCTCAAATCAAAATGAATGATATTAAAGTGTCTACTTCTTGTGTTTGTTATTTGCTTTACCAGTGGCTGATTCTTTGTATGTTGCTACTTATCATGTCTAGAATTGTTAACGATAAGAGGTTCTTTCTCATTCATTGATAGATAATTCATATAGATCTTCTAGTTTTCATTGGTGGTTCTTTTACATGTGATATGCTTTGATTGAGACTTTTAAATTTTTGCTATGTATCTTTGTGATTGTAGGAATTAGTAAAGAAATATTCTGAGTTCATCAACTTCCCCAAACACCTTTGGGCAAGTAAAGAGGTTGACGTGGAGGTTCCTACAGATGAAGACGAGTCGAGTGATGAAGAAGAAACATGTATGCATGATATCTAATTAGAATGCTTGGAAATCTTTTTAATTAATACTACAAATAGCATGATATCGAATGATAAAGAGGAAACAATGTTTGTATTTGCATTCACTTTTTATTGTGAATGTTATATATATTTACTTTGGAATGAGTTTTAAAAAACATTTATGATTACTGCGTGGGTGAATGATCTTTATTTATTGTGAATGTTTGTATTTGTATTGATGAATAAGTTTTAATTATCGTTTTCAATATAAAAAAAACAGAAGTTACAAGTTTATATGTATATATTCAGGCTTTAGGTTTATTTTGTAAAATCGCAATGGCGTGCACTAATTTATAATTGGTATTTATGCATTTGTGAATAAATATTAATGACTATTTTGAATGTAAAAATTAAAAGATATAGGTTATATATATGAAGTGATAAAAAATACTATAATAACAAATATTTAATAATAATAATTTTTTCCGACCATTTGGTCAGCATTTTTTTTTAAACAAGAAAAATCTTTTCCTGACCAAAAACTTTGGTCGCAAAAAACAACTTTCACCGACGAAATATTTTAGTCGCTAAAGATTTCAATTTTTTAAATCTTTAGCCGACTAAATTTATTAGTCACCAATCAACACTTTTGTCGACCAAAATTATTTGGCGACGAAATCTATTTGTCAGCGAACTAAAATGTTAGTCGACAAAAGCTTAGACTTATGGCGACCAACAAAAATTTGGTCGTTGAAAATCTTTCCCGACAGGCTTTTTGCGACCAAATTGGCGACCAAAATAATTAGTCGGTAAAAGCTTTTGCCGACTAAATATTGACATTTGCCAACCAATCTTTCGGTCGCCGAAAGTGTTTTTTTCTTGTAGTAGTAACTGAAATAGAAAAAAAATTAGTTAAAGAGTAGTAGAAATTGTGAATTATTTGAGAAAAATTATAATTTATAATTAAAATTAATTGTAAAAAATTACAAAATTACTGCGAATAACTTGGCCAAACACCCAATAATCCAAAACTTGATATTGATCATAATATTCAATTTTTGCTCGTAAATTAATTTTTTGTTGAAATGTGATTTGAAAGTATATTTGGGGTGTTTGACAAAGTTATTGCAAATAATTTTTAGTTTTTTGTTACTAATTTTAATTAGAAATTATAAGTTTTTTTCATACACTAATAACTTTTGCTACAACTTATAACTATTTTTTTTTCTCTAAAATAATTTATAAGTTTTTTTCTCATCGAGGCAGTTTTTCCAAACAACACCACAAAGAAAACACATACAAGTAAGAATCAACAAAAACTTCTTTATCATGACTTCATTCTCCTTATTTTTTTTTTGTGAAATTCCATTATTTATTTAATTTTCTGATTAGGTTGAGATTAGAATAAGAAACATTCCGGCCTACATATTTTTTTAATACGTTGTTTGCTAATTGACTAAATTCTCCCTATTAAACGACTAAATAAATTATACGGTATGTGAAATATTAAAAGGACGATAATTAATATCATAGAGAATGTGGTATTGTAAGAGACTAAAATTTTTGAATTATTTTCTTACTTAATAGTTAAAAATAATTATGTCTTATTACTTAATTATTTTATATCATGTTAACTAAAAATAGTATATATAAATAATTTTAGCATATGCAACATATATCAATCTTTTATCTTTTTTTTATCTCGCAGTAGAACTAATATATTCCAATTTCATCTATAAAATCACCATTTATTCAATCTATTTATTTTACTGTACAACTAATACCATTTTATTTTTCTATAATCCTAACCTATCAAATTATTTCAAAAATAATTCAAAAACAAATGAGACCATGGTCCATATATGAAAATGACTTATTTACTTATTTTAATTTTGCTTATTTTATATTTTTGATCAAAATTTTTATTTTCTCGATTTTTCTTATTGAAACAATTTTAAAAAGTAAAAAATATAAAAATCTAAATGGACAAAAAAAAATTACACATATTAACCCAAATGAGATCCATAGATGCAAAGACCACGAATATCCAATGTTTATCACATCAATAATCAAACAAACTTAGCGCCGTTTGGGATAATTGCTTATTTGTTTATTTTATTTTATTTATTTTTTTAATAAGTTTTTTTTATCATTTAGTTAAATTATTATACTTTTAAGTTTCTCTCACTGAAATGAGCCGAAAAAATAATTTTTTAATTAAAATATAAAAAAGTTTAGAAAGATGAAAATAAGCTAATAAGTTAAATTTTATGTTATTTATTTTTATTTTTAGTGAATTTTCTTTATTGATCTTTCGACTAGAATTTTTTATTTTTCTGGTTCTTCTCATTGAAATAGTTGGAAAAAGTAAAAAAATTTAGACAAAAGATGAGAAAAATTTTAAAAATACAAAAATAAGTAAATTTAACTGAATTTTTCCCAAACCGGGTGGTTGCTTATCACAGGTGATATGTGAAGCTTGTACTATAAAGAACCATATCATGTAGCTTATAGAATAAAGAATCCTATCCAGATGGCAATTATTGATCCTAATTCAACAATATTATATAACTCAATAATGTTATATAATGAGAGTATTTGGGAATACTACTGCTAATAATTTATACATTATAATTTGTAGTAAAAGTTATTAGTGTTTGATAAAGATTGTATCTTGTAGTTGAAATAGAAAAAAAAAATTAAAAGTTATAATTGAAGTTATTGGTGTTTGGACCAAATTATAACTTATAATTAAAATTAATAGTATAAAACTAAAAACTAATAGAAGAAACTTTCTCAAACACCTCCAATATTATATAACTAAAAACATTGGTTTTATTATAGTATTGATAAATGGTTTTATAATACATAGGCCTCGTTTCATATCTCGATAATTCGGAATTGAATTCTACTAAAAATATTATTGTAATTTGTTTAATTAAAAATTAGTGCAATACGATCTTTCATTTATTTAGCCGATTAATCTTTCATATTGCATTATTAGATAAGTTATACAATATTTAAAGTATTCAACAAGGGGATAACTAATACAGCAGATATTGTGGTCATGGAAGATTAAATTTTTTAGATAATTTCTTATTTCATACAATACTTAAAAATAATTACATTTCATGATCATTAAATTATTGGGCTTTTCAGCCAGAAGCCCATGTATACATCATCAATCAACATTTGCCCATAAACTAATATTTTAACGCGAAAGGTCTAACAAATTTAAAAAATTCGTGTTCACCCGAAAATACCCCTAACCACGTTCTGCATGTTAGTTTGCACGATACGATTCATAACGGCACTATTCACTATCTCTCATTTTTCATTCGAAGCAAAAATCGCACTCAACTCATTTTTAATTCGAAAAAGCAGAATCTCATTCGTCTTAAGCTTGGATTCGTACTCAAACCTGAAATCAACTTAATCAAGTTGTATTGTTAAGGTTAGGTTTTGTACTCATTCTTCAGTTTATGTGTTTTATCTTTTTCACTTCTTCAACGAGAACGATTTTATCAGTTATATGTTCACTTTTCCAACGATAACGAATTTATTTACGATTTGTTCTTCATTTCATCATAAATTTTCATTAACCGAACTGCTCAACTCGTATTTCACTAAAAACGCGATAATAGTGACTCGTTTCTAATCATTTCTCGGTATCGATATATCAACTCAGTATCGATAAAGTTATCTGTATCTTTAACAAAATGTAAAAGGTCCACAGACAAATTTACCTCTACGATATATGAAAAGATAAATGTATCTGTCACGCCCCTAACTCCGGGTCACGTGAAACAGGTCCTTGGGGCGCATTAGCATCCCCAATATCTAGGATTGGAATGTCCATTCGGCCAAAACCATGGCCACGGCCTCGACCACGACCTCGTCCTCCCCGCATGGACATCGCGTCTATAGGAAACAGACAGAACATAAGACGCAGCACATAGCATGAACATAAACGCTAACCACATAAACATGCTAATACATAGCCACATAGGTTCAAGTTAAACAAAACCCCACATACCGAGGAGAACCGACAAGAATGATGCGTTAATCAGGATAACCTACTTAGATTTCCTGCTAGAAATCACGTCAGCTAAACACGTTTCTAATTTGGCTCCCAAGTTTGTTAATTCAAACGCCCAAAGGCAAGACTATCACTCATAAGATTCAACCCCCATGCTCACATATACACATCATTCACATATAACCCGCATGCTATCATGTTCATGTTATCAAAACATCTAAACATATGCAGTCAAGCACACGCAATCAACCTCACACGGGATACACCCTCTTCCCACGGCTCTTAGGTATTCGAACCGAGAGCTCTGATACCAAGCTGTCACGCCCCTAACTCTGGGTCCCGTGAAACACCAATGAACAACCAAGATAGCACCCAACCCGAGAATACACTCTCAATATAAAGCATACATGCATTGTATATAATCGCCAAATGGCTTACAATATATGGCCCCAACGCCGAAAAATATGTTACAGCATACATGCTCAAAACTAGCAAAAAACAAGACTACAGCTCTTCCACCCCTCCAACAACCCTTGATCAACCTGCGTGACCGGTACTTGAAAAACATTTCAAATTCCATACCGTTAGCCAAAGTTCAGTAGAAACTAAACAACATATACAATATAAGCTAAACATACTAGGAAAACGAGGCGCAGTTTTAGACTTTCTTTTAAGCCTTAAAACAGTTTGAAAACACGGCTCGCATGAGCCCCAAAGATAATAGATATATATATATGCAACACATGAACATATATCTAAATCGACTTTCACAAGCCGCGATAAGCTAACTCATGCAATCCATGCATTGCGCCTAACACACTATGAGCAACACACCCAACCCATATCTCTCCAGGACCTCGTTTTCGTCCCCCAGATTCACACGCACTGTCTTTAGGATCACGTTTCCATCCTTGAAACTATGCATATCATCCTAACATATATCATGCCACAGCTAAGGAAAAGCAGTAAAAACATAGACAAATGTAACAACTATAGACTCCTGTCCATTACCCAAGTCACCACTTAAGGCTTGCTCGTAATGACAAATTCTATACAAAGTTACGACAACGTAAACAACGCTATTCATGGATGCAACTGGCTTAGTTTACTGGTTCACAACCCGAGGGCCCTAAGCACCCACAAACCACTTAGTTTACGGGTTAAAAACCCGAGGGCACTAAGCACCCACCAACCCTGCATCGTCAGGACCACGTTCCCGTCCTTCAGATACCCACATGCACACACAACACAAGGATCTTCTCGGGCTTTCACCGAAGGACCACTGCACCATCTAACATTTCTCAAAATTTCACCGATGGACCACTGCCCCATCTAACATTTCTTGGGTTTTCACCGAAGGACCACTGCCCCATCTAACATTTCTCTAACCAGGGTTAACATATATCGGACCGCATTTTCGTCCATCGTTAGCCAGGGCTAACTTTCATACCAATATCACGTAAGACCACATTTCCATCTTACATCATGCATAAATAAAATGAGAATTATAAATGCACAAAATCACATATAACCTTCACATCATGACGCCACCCGTCACATAGCCGACATCCACACACATGGACTACAAACAACCCACAAAACCATGCCTAACTCAAAGGCCAACACTCAACTCATAAAACCCGGTTCTCACAAACCAACACCCTTTCCCAAAAAGGACCACAGGCCCAAACACGCCCAACACGGCCATCACAACCCACGACGCCCACTCGCGCCCAACACAAACCCAACGGCGAACCACGCACCTAACCGTGCACCACACCCACTTCTAAATACGCACGTCACCCCCAAGGACTGCACTTAAAGAAACACCCGAGGCCGTTACATGACCCTCGAAACCACAGCACGATCAACTGAACCCCGAAACCCAACCACTGAACCACAAACACACAACCCATCACCTCAGTCGACTGAAAACACACTGGAAAAGCCAAAAAAAATTGCCCAGGAGCACTGTCCAGTCGACTGACCCTCACGGTCCAGTCGATTGAACCCACAGAACTATGATCCAGTTAACTAACCCCATAGTCCAGTTGATTAGGCTCAGGCAAAAACGGTTTTTGAGCTGCAATTTTAACTCTCCAAACCTCGATTCGATACCTCAAAGCCTCCGTACAACACCCTCGGATATCCACGCACCTAGATCTAACACTAAGACCACAAAAGAAACTGACACCCGGTTCCATCCACCAAAATCGACTAAAAATGGTTTTTAACCCAAAAACCTAACTTTTAAACAAAATCATATCTACAGCAATTTAATCGGTAAAAACACACACGATTACACGTAGCACCCTTATAAGACATGGGAGTCTAGGATCCTACCTCGGTGAGTTAAAAACTCGATGCCTTGAACCACGTGTAAAATCGAGTTTCGTCGGAATGAAATTCTGTCCAGATGAACGCATAGCCCACTGTGCCAAAAGCAAAGATCCGCTGTTGGATCGTCAAAAATCCTACCTCGGTGAGTTAAAAACTCGATGCCTCGAACCACGTGTAAAATCGAGCTTCGCCTGAATAAAATTCTATCCAGATGAACGCGTAGCCCACTGTGCCAAAAGCAAAGATCCGCTGTTGGATCGTCAAAAATTGAGCCCCGAGCCCTCGAGAAGTTAGAGAGAAAGCAGAGAGAAAATAGAGAAAACTTAGCGGAGAAATTTTGAAAATATCTCTAGAAAATATCTAACTCCAGATATTTATAGGCTTCCAAAATATCTTTTATTTTTTTTCAAATTTTTAAAATTCGTACAGCAATGCCCCACGACTCCGGGAACCTACCCCGCATGCATATCTAACCCCGATCATGCATTAAAAACATATAAAAACATGCAGCGACGAAAACACCAAACACGCATCGAAAAACACCGAAAAAATGGGTCAGGGTCTCACAACTCTTTCCCCCTTAAAGGAATTTCGTCGTCGATATTCAACTCAAGGTCAAAACAACAAACCGTTGATCGCAATCGACACAAGCATACGAGATGGTTAGCCAAACCATTCCTAGGATATAATCAAATAAGGTCAGGCGTCCTAAACAATGGTCAACTATCTCAAAGACTTGGGATCTACAACTCACCCCAATCTCACATTGTCACCAACCACTGCCTCAATGCAACACTTTGCCCACGGAATCCATCATCAACTCCCAAACAGATGCAATGAAGAAATTGGCCCAATGCCTGCATACTCAGAAAGTACCTCTGCTCGTTGAAGGCATAGCTACATCATCTGGCACAATCGGTGCCCTAGAAGAACTGGAAGCTATAAGGGCATATGCTCGTAGCAATGTCGGTTTACCTTATCCGCCATAGCTTGGCGCTGCCAGTTGTCATACCGACTGAACTGAAGTTTCCCTATCTGTCGTTTGAGAAGTCTGACCTATAGGATGCTGCTGTTGATCCTACACAAATGAATTCTCTAGTGTGCCCGCTGTACTCGGCGCACTCTCTCTCTGGGGACAATTCCAACGAATATGTCTAGGCTGGCCACATCCATAACAAATATGTGACTCCCTCCCCTGTGACTGAACCGATACCAAACCCTGGGACTGCTTCTGCTGCGGGTAATCCATTACACGATGTCCAGGCTGCTTGCATCGGAAGCAAAGGAACTCATATTGCTCTGGCCTTCTCGTTGAGACTTTGGGAGGTGGGGATGCAGAAGACTGTGGCTGATACGACCCCACTAGATACGAACTCAGACCAGACGCTCAGTAACGCTTATCATTGTATCCCCGGGACTGTGCACATCCCCCGTCCTGCTGACTCCTACTGTCTCTATCTCTGTGCGTCTCGTTCAAAGTGTCTTCCACCTTCATGGTGGTCTCCACTAACTCCGTAAAAACATACATCCTGAATGCTGCCACTCAATCTTTGATAGCGGGCCTCAAACCCCTCTCAAATCTTTTTGCCCAAAATTCGTCAGTAGGCACAATCTCTTGTGCAAACCGGGATAAGCTAGTAAACTCAGCCTCATACTCGACTACTGTCATCGTCCCCTGAGTCAAGAAAAGGGAGTCCTCTCTGTACCGATCCCTCAAAGTCGCTGAAAAGTATTTCTCCAGAAATACCTTCGTGCATGCCTCCCAAGTGCCTCCGACTGTAGTCTTGGCAAACTTCCACCACATGTGAGCACTTTTCCTCAGCTGGAAGGCAGCAAAAGAAACCCGCAACTCATCCTCCTCAATCTGCAACATGTCCAAGATCCCGGTGACCAGCTCCAGTCATTCAGTGGCTACCGTGGGGTTGGGATCCCCAGAAAAGGTAGGAGGGTCCAGACGTCAGAATTCGGGCATTGCAACCGTAGCCCTCGATTCAGGTACACTCTCTCCCCATAGAGGCCTCAGCCAGCTGCTGGATGGAGCCGACCATCTCACACAACAGATCTCCGTCAGCATGTCCTTGGGGTGCATTAGCATCCCCAATATCTGGGACTGGAATGTCCCTTCGGCCAAAACCACGGCCACTGCCTTGTCCTCCCCGCGTGAACATCGCGTCTATAGGAAACAGATAGAACATAAAACGCAACACATAGCATGAACATAAATGCTAACCACACAAGCATGCTAACACATTGCCACATAGGTTCATGCTAAACAAAATCTCACATATTGAGGAGAACCGACAAGAATGATGCGTCAATCTGGAGAACCTACTCAGATATCCCGCTAGAAATCACGTCAGCTAAACGCGTTTCTAACTTGGCTCCCAATTTTGTTAATTCAAACACCCAAAGGCAAGACTATCACTCCTAAGATTTAACCCCCATGCTCACATATATACATCATTCACATATAACTCGCATGCTATCATGTTCATGTTATCAAAACATCTAAACACATGTAGTCAAGCACACGTAATCAACCTCACACGAGATACACCCTCTTCCCACAGCTCTTAGGTATTCAAACCGAGAGCTATGATACCAAGCTGTTACGCCTCTAACTCTGAGTCACATGAAACACCAATAAACAACCAAGATAGAATCCAACCCGAGAATACACTCTCAATATAAAACATACATGCATTGTATCTAATCGCCAAATGGCTTACATTACACAGCCCCAATGCCGGAAAATATGTTACAGCATACATGTTCAAAACTAGTAAAAAGAAAGACTACAGTTCTTCCACCCCTCCAGCAACCCCGGATCAACCTGCGTGACCGGTACCTGAAAAACATTTCAAATTCCACACCGTGAGCCAAAGCTCAGTAGAAACTAGACAACACATACAATATAAGCTAAACATACTAGGAAAATGAGGTACAATTTTAGACTTTCTTTCAAGCCTTAAAACAGTTTGAAAACACGGCTCGCACGAGCCCCAAAGATAACACACACACACACACACACACACACACATATATATATATATATATGTATATATATATATGCAACACATGAATATATATCTAAATCGACTTTTACAAGCCCTGACAAGCTAACTCATGCAATCCATGCACTGCGCCCAACACGCTATGAGCAACACACCCAACCCATATCTCTCCAGGACCTCGTTTTCGTCCCTCAGATTCACACGCACTGTCTTTAGGATCAGTTTCCATCCTTGAAATTATGCATATCATCCTAACAGATATCATGCCACAGTTAAGGGAAAGTAGTAAAAACACAGATAAAAGTAACAACTATAGACTCCTGTCCATTACCCTAGTCACCACTTAAGGCCTGCTTGGTAATGACAAATTTTATACGGAGTTACGATAACGTAAACAACGCCATTCACGGAGGCAACCGACTTAGTTTACGAGTTCACAATTCGAGGACCCTAAGCACCCACCAACCACTTAGTTTACGGGTTCAAAACCCGAGGGCACTAAGCACCGACCAACCCTGCATCGTCAGGACCATGTTCCCGTCTTTCAGATACCCACATGCACACACAACACAAGGATCTTCTCGGGTTTTCACCGAAGGACCACTGTCCCATCTAACATTTCTCGGGCTTTCACCGAAGGAACACTGCCCCATCTAACATTTCTCTAACCAGGGTTAGCATTTTCCAACCACGTTTCCGTCCTTCGTTAGCCAGGGCTAACATTCATACCAATATCACGTAAGACCACATTTTCGTCTTACATCATGCATAAATAAAATGAGAATTATAAATGCACAAAATCACATATAACCTTCACATCATGACGCCACC
This sequence comes from Heliamphora ciliata, assembly GCA_032360265.1. Lineage (NCBI taxonomy): Eukaryota > Viridiplantae > Streptophyta > Magnoliopsida > Ericales > Sarraceniaceae > Heliamphora > Heliamphora ciliata. Next base: position 9,087 of record JAUMHN010249710.1, on the reverse strand, counting down.
TGTCACATAGCCGACATCCACTCACATGGACTACAAATAACCCACAAAACCATGCCTAACTCAAAGGCCAATACTCAACTCATAAAACCCGGTTCTCACGAACCAACACCCTTTCCCAAAAAGGACCACGGGCCCAAACACGCCTAACAAGGCCATCACAACCCACGACGCCAACTCGCGCCCAACACAAACCCAATAGCGAACCACGCACCTAACCGTGCACCACACCCACATCTAAATATGCACGTCACCCCGAGGACGGTACTTAAACAAACACCCGAGGCCGCTACACGACTCCTGAAACCACAACATGATCAACCGAACCCTGAAACCCAACCTCCGAACCACAAACACACATCCCAGCACCTCAGTCGACTGAACCCCAACCCCCAATGGACTAAAAACACATTGGAAAAGACAAAAAAAATGCCCAGGAGCACTGTCCAGTCGACTGACCCTCACTGTCCAGTCGATTGAACCCACAGAACCATGATCTAGTCGACTGACCCCACGGTCCAATCGACTGGGCTCAGGCAGAAACGATTTTTGAGCCACGGGTTTAACTCTCTAAACCTCGATTCGACACCTTGAAATCTCTGTCCGACACCCTCGGACATCCACACGACTAGGCTTAACACCAAGACCACGAAAGAAACTCCCGACACCCGGTTCCATCCACCGAAAATGACTAAAAATGGTTTTTAACCTAAAACCCAACTTTTAAACAAAATTAGATCTACAACAATCTAACAGGTAAAAACTCACATGATTGCACGTTGCACCCTTATAAGACACGAGAGTCTAAGATTCTATCTCGGTGAGTTAAAAACTCGATGTCTCAAACCACGTGTAAAATTAAGCTTCACCGAAATAAAATTTTGTCTGGATGAACGCGTAGCCCACCGTGCCAAAAATAAGGATCCACTGTTGGATCGTTAAAAATCGAGCCATGGTCCCCCGAGAAGTTAGAGAGAAGATAGAAAGAAAATGAAAGAAACTTAGCGGAGAAGTTTTGAAAATATCTCTTGAAAATATCTAACTCCAGATATTTATAGGCCTAAAAAATATCTTCTTTTTTTTGAATTTTTAAAATTTGCACCGCAACGCCCTACGGCCCTGAAAACTTATCCCGCATGCATATCTAACCCCGATCATGCATCAAAAGCATATAAAAACATGCAGCGACGAAAACACCAAATGCACGTCGAAAAACACCGAAAAAGAAAATAAGTCAGGGTCTCACAGTATCTATCTTGTTTTAAAAATGCGAGAAGTTATGTGAATGAGGAGATAAATTTATCTGTTCATTTGAAAAAAAACGTTTAAAGTGTACAGATAAAGTTATTTGTATCGTTAAAGAATGCAAACATGTCCACAGATAAATTTACCTGTTCGATTTGAAGAACGTTAAAATGGCACAGATAAATTTACCTCTTTTGTTTGAACAACGTGAGAAGTTACGTAAATGAACATATAAATGTATCTGTCTTGTTCTAAAAACGAGAGAAGTTATGTAAATGAACAGATAAAATGTATTTGTCTTGTTCTAAAAATGAGAGAAGTTATGTAACTTGTTCTAAAAATGAGAGAAGTTATGTAAATGAACAGATAAATGTATCTGTCTTGTTTCAAAAAGTGAGAAGTTATGTAAATGAACAGATAAATTTATCTACTCATTTGAAATCGCATTTAATGTGCACAGATAAAGTTATCTGTATCGTTAGTAGAATGTAAAAGGTCCACAGATAAATTTACCTGTAGGATTTGAAGAACATTAACATTACACATATAAATATATCTATCTTGTTGGACACAGATAAAATTATCTGTATCATTAAAGAATGCAAATATGTCCACATATAAATTTACCTCTATGATTTGAAAAATGTTAAAATGACACAAATAAATTTATCTCTCTTGTTTGAACAATGTAAGAAGTTATGTAAATGAACAGATAAATGTATCTGTCTTATTTCAAAATTGTGAGAAATTACGTAAATGAACAGATAAATTTATCAGTGCATTTAAAAGCACATTTAAAGTGCACAGATAAAGTTATCTGTATCGTTAATAGAATGTAAAAGGTCCACAGATAAATTTACCTGTAGAATTTGAAGAACGTTAACATACCCCAGATAAATATATCTATCTTGTTGGAACAACGTGAGAAGTTAAGTAAATAAACAGATAATTGTATTTGTCTTGTTTGAATAAAATGAGAAGTTATATAAATGAACAGATAAATTTATCTGTTCATTTGAAAGCGCATTTAAAGTGTATAGATAAAATTATCTGTATCGTTAACAGAAAGTAAAAGTTCAACAGATAAATTTACCTGTACCATTTGAAGAATATTAAAATGGCACAGATACATTTATCTGTGTTGTTGGAACAATGTGATATGTTATGTAAATGAACATATAAATGTATCTGTCTTGTTTGAACAACGTCACAAGTTATGTAAATGAACAGATATATTTATCTGTGCATTTCAAAGTACATTTAAATGCGTACAGATAAATTTATCTGTCCCATCGAACTAACGTTTAATGTGTTATTGTTGAACAGATAAATTTATCTGTATTATTTAAAATATGTTTATTTCAAGCAGATAAATATATTTGTTTCATGTTTCATTTAGACAAATATATAGTGTTTGTTTTCTTCAATTTAAATAGATAAATTTATATACTGCAGCAATGGCTAAGGAATGAGGAAAGAGAGTCCTTGAAGATACCCCAGAAAAAGCAAGTTCTAAAAAAGCAAAGATTCAAAAGGTATCACCAAAAAAAGAAGAATCTAATCCCAGACTAAAAGTGAACTATGTTCCACAATACCGCTCAAACATTCTTGCTGCTGTGAGACTGCTAAAGAATATCAATTTCACTGACAAGCAAGTAAAAGAACTGAAGAATACTCCTTTCTGGATTTTGATTGAAGTCATTGTTACCAACAAGGTGCAGGAGCAAGAAGTCAAAAAGTTTGATGACAATGTCGTTTTAGTAATAAGAACATATATCTGGGGAAAATATCATTTTAAATTGGTGCAAAAGACAATAAGCTTTACAGACAAAGATGTATGTTTATTCTTTGGAATCAAATCTGGGCAAATAATAATGAATTTGTCAAGACATACAACAAAGCCCAACAGTAATTTCATCCAAAGAAGGTTCGTTAACTAAGCGAGGATGACAGTAAATAAGCTGAAGAACCAGTTAACTGAAGCACTAAAGGGGAAAAAGAAAAACAACTGTTTAGATGTTGCAAAACTGCTCACATTGTACCTTTGTGTGACACATTTTTTCCTAACAACTGGTCCAACATTGAGCTGGGTGTTCATTGAATACGTCGAAAGTGTCAAAGACATGACGAAATATGCTTGGTCTACAGTAATAAAGGACTGGTTGATTTCCTCACTTGATAAAAAAATGTGACAAACCGGAGACAGTCACTGGATGTGTTGTTGCTCTCTTGGTGCTTCTTTCAAATCTCTTGCTATTATATTATTGAATGTCTTTTGTTTATACGAAACTAATACATCTTTATCTTTACTTAGTATTAGATATGTGAGTACACAATACTTGTGAAGCCTGAAACAACACATTCATTTCCAAGAATGCTAAAATAGAGATTGGGAAAGCTGGATTTCGCTTTAAATAATGTAGAACTAAAAGATCTTGCTGCAAACTAGGTAAAAATAACTTTAAATAACCACAATTGATTATACATATAGATTTATCTGTTCTTTTAAATAATGCATACATAAATTTATCTATTATTTTAAATAGGCTAAAGTGATTAACAGATAAATTATCTGTCTTCTAGAAAAACACATCTAAAGCATTTTCATTGAACAGATAAATGTATCTGTAACTTTTATATCATGTATAAACAAGACAAATAAATTTATCTATTTTTTTCAATAAGCACAAATTATATAGAGATAAATTTATCTTTTCCTTTAAGTAAGGAAAACTACTAACAGATAAATTTATCTGTTATTTTAAATAGGCAAAAGTGTTTAACAGATAAATTACCTGTCTTTTATAAAAGCACATCTAAAGCATCTTCATTAAACAGATAAATGTATCTGTAGCATTTACATGATGTGTAAACAACACAGATAAATTATTTGTATCAGTCTATTATTAATAGATAATTTATTTGCTTGTTCCCGTAGCTAACTTTGCATTCATAATCCAGGTACTCTCTTCAATTGTCGAACCAACAACGGAAGAAAATGAACTCTTTGAGTTCATTATATCTGAGGAGAAAAAATAATCTAATGATGAGGTTCAAGGACATGGTAACTTTATTGCTGAAGTAGAAGTGCTTTAAAGATAGAAAACAAGAGAGGATGAAGAAAAAAGCATTTGAAATTATGGAAAACACATATACAATTGACATGTTGAAGGAAATTTTGAAACAAATGAATATTCAATTCAAAAAATGAAGAAGATGGAAGAAGATTTGAAGGAGAAGACATCTGAGAACGAAAAGATGAAGGAAACAATCGAACAGCTCAGTGAAGAAAATAAGAAATTGCTTGAACAAATTGAGGAACTTTCTGCCCATCAAGTAACACAAAAATTTGTTTACGAAAAAGAGTTTGCTGAAGCAAAAACAAAAATAGAAGAGCTTCAAACAGAAAATCAAAAATTGCTTGATCAAATTGTTGAACTTTCTGTTCACAGAGCCACACAAGAATTTACACAGAAAGAAACTATCATGGTGATTGACAAAGAAAAAAAAGAAAAGATAGCAGAGATGGAACAAGAAAAAGAAAGGTTGGTTGAAGAAATGGTAGAGATTTTAGTATACGAAATTACACAGAATGTTTCAGAGCAACCGAAAATTGAGATGTTGAAAGAAATAGTGAAATCTCTCGAGCAAGAGAAACAACAACTGATTGAGGCATTAAGAGAAAGAAAAAGAAAAAGAAAAAGCTCAACCAACTCCATCTTCTATGATTACAAGTATCAAGATAAAAGAAAGGACATACAAAAAGCTTCATGAATTCTAGTATCAATTGAGAAGGGGAATGAAGAGAAATACAAACAAAAATGGAGACCAAAAACAAGTACAAGCCCAACAACCATTCCAACAAACAAATCCAGTCGAAGACGAACAACCCTATGTACAACAGGTCCAAGTCCAAGAACCCAATCCAGTCCCAATCGAGGTGGAAGAATATGTTCCTACAAAGAAGATTGTTAAAGCAACAAGAAAACCAAAAAGGCTTAACTTTCCAAAGAGTTTTCCTGTCACCTTGCTAATAACTGAAGAAGATAAAGAAAAGATGAGCCTTATTTTTGCAAAGGAAGGAGGATTTGAGTATGTAAAAAGTAATTATACTAAGCAATATGTAAAACATAAAATTATACTAAATTATATTGTTATGTGAAATTGCAAGGCCCAAGTGTAGAAATCTGAAGAAGATTATGGTGGAATAATACTAGATGAATGTGTTAAAATGATGAAAGAAGAAGATTGCTCCAATAATGTAAGTTTCTAAACTTTCTGACAAATAAATTTATCTGTTAATTGTTGGCTTATCCATTGTGCTTATATGTTAAGACAGATAAATTTATCTGTTAGGTTATGAAGAGCACAAGGTGGTAACAGATAAATTTATATGTATGCTTACAGCATGTAAAAAGTCCACAGATAAAGTTATCTGTACAGTTGAAAGCAAACAAATAAATTTATTTGTTAAGGTATACAAAATCGCAAGCCACTGATAGATAAATTTATCCGTTATTATAAACAAACATATGAATTTATCTGTTAGGTTATGCAAACGCACAAACTACTGACAGATAAATTTATTTATTAAAGCAAGCACAAGTTATGAAGACAAAAAAGAATTCGTTAACAGATAAATTTATCTGTTAGTAGTCATTTTTTACACCTGTTAAACAACTAACAATCTATATACAGGTTATTGATGGATACCTATTTCTTTTGGCCAAGGAGCAAGAAACAAGTGGAAAAGTTGAAAATAAATGCCTATTCTTCACCTGTTTAATATGGGTAAATAAAATATTTACATAATTACCATGACATAACGAATAAATGATTGCACAAATACTAATTTTATATGTACTATTCAATAGTCGTTGAGCAAGTGGCAGACAAACATAATAAGAGCCTGTAAGATCGATAGCTACCTCTCAACAATTGATGATCAATACAGGTAACTTATTTTCTTCTCTTATATTATTATAACCTCATGTCAATAACAGATAAATATATCAGTCAAATAGTAATAAAGATACGTTGTTAACAGATAAATTTATCTGTTCCAGTAATCAAACGATGAAAGTATGGGATCAGATAAATTTATCTGTCCCATTGAAACAGATACATTTATTTATTAAGTTTATAATGGGCATAGGTAGTGAACAGATAAATTTATCTGTTCTTTCAAATAACCATATAAACAGATATATATCTGTTCTATTATTATTATTATTTCATTAATTTCACTGACAAATTTATTTTTTGCATTCAACGATGCAGCTTCCTTATATTTTCAATGAACTCAAATCGGAACCATCCAACAAGCCAGCCATATCATTGGACTCTCCTTTTTTTTGATATTGAAAAAGGCTCTTGGTTCCACTATAATTGTCACGCTCCAAAATCCAGGGTCACGTGAAACACCCAACAAACCACTAGTTTATAAAAGATATGATTTTCATCGATAACATCCAACCAAAATAATACAGTTTTGGAAGAAAAGGTACCCCAGGTTCACTCTCAGAATTACATGCAACCTGTCATACAGTTATAATATACGGCCCCAAGGCTTACAAAACATGCCTTCAGAAACAGGCGACATATATCTAGATACAGGCTTCTATAACAAAAAGAGAAAACTATACAATAGTCTTCCGGCCACCACGACACTGCTAGATCAACTCCACGTGATCATCAACACTTGAAAAAGGTTTTAACAAATCCTACCATGTGAGCCGAAGCCCAATAGAAATAGACTACGATGCAGTAAATCAGGATATGCAATCACATAGCATAAAGTAAAGGTTTTACTATAGAAAACCCCAAGCTATCAACGTGTACACATGCACGCACACACACGAATGACTGCCACATCCAAGTGGTCCTACCATCTCGTGGTCTTACAAATCTAAGCACCGATGCCGAACGGGCATATAGACCCAAGTAACGCTACCATTCACCGGGCCACACAGGCCCCATGTAGTAACGGAACCTTCTGTACCCCGACATGACCTGCTTTCTTTCCCGGTTCACTAGCCGACGGGCAGAGAAACTCACTCTACGCAGTTTTTTGATCTTTCACCATGGACCAACTCATGCCCAAATTAACAAGATCCAAAGATCCCAATACGATCCTTTTTTTTAAATTATGATATCAAAACCAAAAACACACCCGTGAGTCCAACCCATGAAGGTTCCTCTCACCAAACCCATACGCCTCATCACATGTAATATACTATGAAAAGCATAAAACAAGCTTTCTATCCGTATAAACATGGTTTAAACATACAATATGCTATGTAGGCATTTTCAACCGGTAGAAAAGCATGAAACTGCACGTAGCACCCTTTAAAGATAACATAATCTAGGATCCTACCTCGGTGAGTCGAAACTCGAAGCCTCAAAATTTGAACCTCGTCGAAATGAGAATCTAGCCGAATGAGCGCGAAGCTAACAGCGTGGATAGCAAGGATCCATAAGCTGATCGTCAAAAACTAGACCCGGGAACACCAAGAATGCATAGAGAAGGAAGAGAGAATGGAAGAAAAAGGCTATCCAAAACCAGAACAAGGGCTGGAATACTTATAGGCCACGCAAAACCCACTATTTAGTCGACTGAAGTACCCAGTTCAGTCGACTGAAAGAGTTCTGGATCTAAGAAACTCTTCCACCACCATGGTCCAGTCGACTAAAGCCCCTGGTTCAGTTGACCGAACTCACCAAAAACACTCGAGTCAACTAGGGAAAGCATCCGATCGACCGGACTGCTGGGTAACAGCCAACTATTTTAGGCCTCGGTTTAACAGTCCAAAAACTATCCCGAAAAGCCTAAAAGCAACCCGAATAAGCATAAGGCACATCTACACATGCTGTTCTACAACTTTAAAGCATAAACCATTCATCGATGACATTCATGTAATGAAAGAAACACGCAAACATATATATATATATATATATATATATAAAAGAAACGGTACAGGGTCTCACAACTCTCCCCTCTTAAAGAATTTCACTCCCGAAATTCACTACAAGGTCACAAGATCAGGAGGAAAAAAGCTTCGGTATCTAGCACGCACCCCAGACTCAAGCTCCCATGTCGCTTCTTCAACTCCGTCATGAAGTCACTGGACCTTGAGATAAGCAATCGTTCTCCCTCTCAACACTTGCTCCTTTGAGTCTAGAATCTTTACCAGACACTCCTCATATGTAACATCCTCATCAACTCGCAGCTCGACCCAATCCAGAACGTGTGAAAGATCAGGCTTATATCTCCAAAGCATGGAAATATGAAATACGTTATGCATAGATGCTAACTGAGGTGGCAAGGCCAGGCGGTACGCTACCACCCCAATCCTGTCAAGGATCTCGAATGGTCCAATGAAACGCGATGATAGCTTCCTGTTACGGCCAAATCTCATCAGACCTCTACGTGGTGAGACATTCAGGAACACATGATCCCCCACTGCAAACTCCAGCAGTCTCCTCCTCTGATCAGCATAACTCTTCTAGCGGCTCTGAACGGTCACCTGACGCTGGCGAATCACTGCAATCTTCTCGATCGTCTCTCGTACCAAGTCGGGTCCCAAAATAGCAGTCTCTCCCACATCCGTCCAACACACAGGCAATCTATACGGCCTACCATACAAAGCTTCATACGGTGCCATCCTAATACTGGATTGATAGCTATTGTTGTATGCAAACTCTACTAATGATAGATGATCCTCCCATGAACCCCGAAAGTCAAGCACAAAGGCTCTCAACATGTATTCCAAAATCAGGATGGTCCTCTCACACTGACCATCTATCTGCGAGAGAAAAGTTGTGCTAAAGGTTAAGCTCATTCCC
>JAUMHN010249599.1:0-19783 GCA_032360265.1 Heliamphora ciliata | reverse complement strand
TGGCAGAGTCTTCAGGAGGCTTTGGGGACGAACTTGATGTTCAGTACTACTTTTCACCCCCAGACGGATGGTCAGTCTGAGAGAACCATATAAATTCTTGAAGATATGCTGAGGGCTTGTGTCTTTGACTTCAGAGGTTCGTGGGAGGATCATCTATCATTAGTAGTTTGCATACAACAACAGCTATTAGTCCAGTATTGGGATTGCACCGTATGAAGCTTTGTATGGTAGACCGTGTAGATCACCAGTGTGCTGACAGATGTGGGGGAGACCACAGTTCTGAGACCAGACATGGTGAGGGAGACGACAGAGAAGGTTATTGTGATTTGCCAGCGCCTACTGATAGCGTAGAGTCGCCAGAAGAGTTATGCAGACGAGAGGAGGTGACCTTTGGAGTTTGCAGTGGGGGATCATGTGTTCCTGAAGGTTTCACCACGTAGAGGTTTGATGAGGTTTGGTCGTAGCGGGAAGCTATCACAGCGCTTCATTGGACCATTTGAGATCCTTTACAGGATTGGGAAGGTTGCTTATCGTCTGGCTTTACCACCTCAGTTAGCATCTGTGCATAACGTGTTTCACGTTTCTATGCTTTGAAGGTATGAGCCTGATCCTTCTCATGTGTTAGATTGGGGTGAGCTTCGGGGGGATGAGGATGCCACTTATGAGGAGCGTCCGGTGAAAATTCTTGACACGAAGGAGCAAGTGTTGTGGGGCAGAACCATTGCTTATGTCAAGGTCTTATGGCTTCATCACAGAGTTGAAGAGGCTACTTGGGAGCTGGAGTCTGAGATGCGTGCTAGATACCCGAAGCTTTTTCCTTTGTGACCCTGTAGCAAATTTCGGGGGCAAAATTCCTTAAGGGAGGGAGAGTTGAGAGACCCGGACCCGTCTCTTTTTGAGACTTATGTATATATATGTTGTGTTTTGCATATATATTTTTAAGATGTATGATTTACTCGTTTTGATGCATGTTTAAGTTTATCTGAGCATGCGGGGTTGGTTCCCGGGGTTGTAGGAAGTTGCCGTGCGAATTTCAAAAATTAAAAAAAAAAGATATTTTGGAGGCCTATAAATATCAAGACTTAGATATTTTCTAAAAAGGTATTTTGAAAACTTAACTCCTAAATTTTCTCCAAATTCTCTCTACCTTCTCTCTGACTTCTCGGGGGCCCGGAGCTTGGTTTTTGATAAATCAACTATTGATCCTTAGTATCGGCATCGTAGTCTACACATCCATCAAGTCAGAATTTTATTTCGGCGAAGCACGATTTTGCACGTGAATTGAGACGTCGAGTTTTGAACTCACCGAGGTAGGATTCTAGACTGTATAACTGTTAGAGAGTACTACATATAATCCTACGTGTTTCTACCATTTAAAAACGCATGAAAAGTGATTTATGTTTCAATTCCGATTTTGGGTTAAAATCATTTTTCGGCGTTCGGTTGGATGAAATCGAAAGAGGGATGTTCCTTTCCAGGTTTTATGATAGCCTTGAGCTCGGGTATCCTCCTAGGTATCAAAACAGGTGTTTTTGAAGCTTGGTTTGAGGATGGGAGGCCAAAACCGTTGCTAAAACCTTTTTCTGAGCATGTTCAGTCGACTGAACCCTTGAGTTCAGTCGACTGAACCCTTGACTGGATCATCTTTTTGGGAGTTCAGTCGACTGAACTCATGGGGTCAGTCGACTAAAGTGCCTTCTGTTCGAAAATTTTGTTTTTCCAGAGTGTGTTTCAGTCGACTAGGGGTGGGTCCAGTGGACTGAAATGCCTGCTGTTTGCTGGGCATTTTGGTGGTTCGTTTTGGGAAAAAGGTTGAGTTCCTTTTTGGAAAAAAGTTCAATTTTTGTGAAAAACGTGTTTGGTTGAAGGTTTAGAGCTAGCCCTCGAGGTTGAGTCTCAACTTCTAAAACGTTTTAGGTGAAAATATGTTTTTACATATATTGTTTGATCTCCATGATTCAAGGATGGGATCTCGTTTATATACATGTATTGTATATCTATTTTGCGGGTTGGTTTTGAAATGTTCTCCATAGATATACTGTGACAGTGGGTATTGTTGAGTTGGGCTTCCATTGCTCCTCGGTGTAAGTCTGAAAACTTGCGCAGCGTAGGTGCTCTGTACCTTCAGGTTAGTCCCGGTAAATTAAGCAGTAGGTGCTCTTTACCTTCGGGCTATTCCCGTAAATTGAGTGGTTTGGGTGCCTCCGTGAATGGCGTCGTTGTCGTGACTCCATATAGAACTTGTCATTACTGAGCCTACGGGTCCAGGGTAATGGATGAGAGTCTATAGTTGTTGCCTTTATTTATGTGGTAGAGTCGGTACATAGGATTACATTTATTGTGTCTCCTCGGCTGCGTGTCTCGAGTTGAGAATGTTGTGCTTTACTGCTTTTTCTTAACTGTGGCATGATATCTGTCAGGATTATATACATAGTTTCAAGGATAGAAAAACTGTTAGTTTTTTAGAGTAATACCTTTGTGGCTTTTGTGGTCGAATTAGCTTCCACTATATGATTGAATGACTTGTATTACAATTTACAGTCTATTTTCTATTAGGCTTCGGCTCATGGTGTGGGATTTTTGCTGTAAAACCTTTTCAGGTGAGCACGTGGAGTTGACCTAGTTGCAGAGGTGATGGAAGACTTGCTGTAGTTTTTCCTTTTTGAGACATGTACTTACACATGTGACGCCTGTTTAGGCTGGTTTGTACGCCTTTTGGCGATATGCTTATTTATGTATGAAAATGCATGTTTACTATTTATGAGAGTTAATCTTGGGAAATCTTTTATCAAAATGTTGTATTTTTGCAATCAACTGTGAAACCTATTTTCCTTAAATGGGTGTTTGGGTGGGCTTTCGCGTGATCCGGATGTTTGGAGCGTGACATGGTCGTACCCCCAAGGATCCTCATGGTGGAGCTCTCACCCGCAGAAGGACCCCATATAGCTCCCACGATGTCATCAAGGTGCCCGTGTCCCGCCATAGTCGAGAAAAGGGGAAGGGAAAAGGCGTGAAAGCTAAAGAGCAAGTAAGAGAAACTCAAGCAGGTTCAAGAGGGAGCAAAGGACCAAGAGAGAGAGGGCAAGGGATGAGAATAAGGTTTAACCCGCGCGACCTGGGGGCGATATCCGCGTCTGGTTATGGCAGTCGCCACCTTGTGAAGGGGCGAACGCTATGTTTTTCAAGCGTAACATGGCGATCGCTATGTTGGAAGGGTTTTGGTGCGACGACCACCATGTCAGAATGGTTTGGGCTTGGCACCTGCCTACATGTCAATAGTCGTGTCATGGTCTTGGGGTTTGAACCAGGCGAATGCCAATTTCAAAGTTGGCAGCCCTGTGTCAGTTCGCATGATTAGGTTTCGGGGTTTATTTTTGGGGGCTTGTGTTTGTTTTTGTGTGTGAGGTTTATTATTGTGTGTGTTTGGGGGTTATTATTGTTTGTTTTTTGTGTGTATGTCTTTTATTTTATTATTGATAAATATTGTGTTTTTCTAAAAATATTTTTAACTCTTGTATATTTTTTCTAAAAATGTTTTTCAAACATGATTTTATATCTTGTGTTTTTCAAACATGATTTTAAATATTGTGTGCTTTTCAAAAAATAATTTTGGTTGTTTTTCTAAAAATGTTTTTCAAACATAATTTTAAATCTTGTTTGTTCTTCAACATGATTTTAAATTTTGGGGTACTTTTCTTAAATATAATTTTAAACCTTGTTTAGTTTTGTGTGTTTTGCTTGTAGTGTTTTCTCTCGATAAATTTAATTTTAAAGTCTTGATTCGATTTTTTAATTATTTTTATTTCGTATTCCGTCCCAAATTTTTAGATCTTGACTTGACCTATTAATTTGTAATTTTTTCCTGATAAATTTAATTTTGAAGTCTTGACTCGACCATTTAATTACTTTGATCTTCTGTCCATCCCGATTTTTAGGTCTTGACTCGATCTACTAATCTATGGTTCTCTTCGGTAAGGATGGTTTTAAAGTTTTGACCCGTCTTTTTAGTTATCCTTATCCTGTTATCATTCCAAGTTTTTAAGTCTTGACTCGACCTATTAATTCGTTGTTGCTTTTCCGGTTAAGATAATTTTTAGGATTTTGACTCGATCCTTTTAATTATTTTATCCCCAGCCGAGTTCTTAGATCTTGACTCGATCTTTAGGATTTATTTGATCATATCGGTGTTTGCATCATGTTAGCATCTGCATCATGTCTAGTATCTTGCATCTGTGCATTTGTCCCATGAACTACGTTTTGACTTGATCCCTATTAAAGGGGTACATAGGTAGCTTAATAGAAATTCGAGTACGATCAACATCATATACATACTTTATGCTTGTGGACTAAGATTGACGGCTGATCAAATGGATGTTGTCTCTAGATCTTTGATATAACTTGCATCACGGGTTACTATGCAAGTTATGTCAAAGAAGGGAAACTGTAGACACCCCAATTTGACCCCACGTAATCTTAGGTTGATCCAGGTGAATTCGATGATGAAAACAAGTAGAATAGTGCTTTTGTATGATCATTTGAAAAATGATCCAAGCTTAGTATTTGAACCCAATGATCAAAACCTTTAAATTAGTGCAATCACATTGAGATGCCAACTTCAAAATCTTAAACCGCCATGTTGGAACCTTGGGGTCGCCATGTTCATTGTGGCGACCTACACAAGAAACTCTTAGAAACCCTAGCCCAAGGCAGTGATCGCTACATTGAACCATGAGGTCGCCACCTTCATTGTGGTGACCGCCATAAGAAACCCTTAGAAGCTTGAATTTTTGTGGTGACCGCCCACTCTGAACCCAGCGACCACCAACTCAAAATGGCATAATGTGTCCCAAAACGTGTCAGCATTTCATTGGTTGAAGAGTTCTATAAATACCGTACCCCTTGACATGTTTTGAGGATAGAAGAATTGTGAGAGAAACTCTTCCAAAGCATTGAGAGAATACGAGACTCGACACCGAAACCTTACCGAAGTACCAAGAACTGAACCTCTAATACCGAAACTCTGAATCCCTAACTTGGATTGGATCATCGTTTGAGGATTGGACTGTCGACCACCATTCTGGACTCGAGGATTCACTAGCGATCCAGGTATTCTGTTTAGATCCCTGGTCTTTCTATCTCCAATTCCTATCTTTTTGGAGTGACCGGGTTAATTTAGTTGTTTTATCTTACATTTGTTCTTATATTTCTTATATAGTTTTTTAGTTACTATAATTCATCTTGTCACGCCCCAAAACCCAGGATCACGTGAAAATTCACAAAACACCAGTTTTACAAAAAAATAGGTTTTCACACATTCAAATCCGCATGTTAAAATCACAAGAAAACCCAGTATGCATCTCTCATAAACAATAAACATCCCGTATAACATGCATAAGTATATCGCCTTATGGCATACAAAACTGCCTTCAGGAACAGGCATACCAACAAGATGGAAAACTATAAAAGTCTTCCACCACCGCGGGCATCACTAGAGCTACTCATGGTCATTATCTACAGCATCACCTGAAAATAGTTTTATAGAAAATTTCACCCGTGAGCCGAAACCCAATAAAAATAGACTATAAAACTGTAGAGCAGGTAATATGCAATCACATGGTGGGAGCGAACTCAACCACAAACCCCAAATGATTTTTCATCCAAAAATCACAAGTTTTCCTATCAGACTAAATCAGTCTCCCAAAACGGTTTTATTAACATAAAACCCATGTTTTCATCCCTCAAACCATATGTTGCAAATAGTGCAAATAAACCACCATAGTTAAGGAAAAACAGTAATCAAAACACCGTTCCCTCACGGAATGTACCATCGTGGAAAAAGAATATGATCCTATATACCGACTCCATCACACGACAGAGGTAACAACGATAGACCCATGTCTAGTATCTAATTCATATACATCATGGGACCGGTTAGATACACGCAAGTTCTATACGGAGCACCATAACGTAACCACTCAATTTACGGGCGACAACCCGAGGTTACAGAGCACCCAACTCAATTTACGGGGACTAACTCGAGGGTACAGAGCACCTACGCTGCGCACGTTTTCGGATTTACACCGAGGGCAACTCGTGCCAAATACCCGTCATCCCGATACATCAAGTTAATCTTCTAAAAACCGAACCGTAGCTTAACTACGAAAAATATTTCACAATTATACATTATATATGTATAAACAGATCCATCCATCAACATGGAGATCAATAAAAGATTTTCAAAATATTTTTTTTTGTTTTCAACAAACGTTTCAAAAACTGAGACTCAACCCCGAAGGCGAGCTCCAAACCTCCAAAACACCTAGTGTTGAGATTTTTCACAAAATCACCATTTTCCAACAAAATCCATCGTTTTCAAGAAAACCCTTTGAAAATCATACTACCACATGTCATACAGTACTATAAGCCAAGAAAAGCTAACAACATGCTTTCTATCAGAAAAACAAGGTTTAAACAGAAAATATGACATTTGATGCATTTTTTACCTAATAAAAATACATATAATTTCATATAACACCCTCATAACAGCAGTAGGTCTAGAATCCTATCTCGTTGGGTCAAAACCCGATGCCTCAAAAACCGAACCTCATCAGAACGAGAATCTGACCGGATGAGCGCGAAGCTAACAACGTAGATAGCAAGGATCCACAAGCTGATCGTCGAAAACTAGGCTCGGGCGGGTCACATATGTAGAGAGAAGGCAAAGAAAATGGAAGAAACATACATTTTCCATACGTTTCAGCCACTGGAGTACTTATAAGCTTGCCTAAAAGGCAGTTCAGTCGACTGAAGAGGCCACTTCAGTCGACTGAAGTTCCTCAAAAAACGTGAACCGCCACGGTTTAGTCGACCGAACCCCCCTGGTTCAGTTGACCGAACTCAAGAAAACAGGTTCATTCTACCGAACTCAACAGCCCAGTCGACCGAACCCCAAAGATTCAGCCTACTGGTTTTTGGTCTCGATTTTTCCTTTTATGGCAAATCAAACAAGCCTAAACAAGGTCCGAGAAAGCATATAACACGTCTACATGCTATTCTACAACTCCAAAACATAAACCATGCATTGATGATATATGTAACATGAAGGAAAACATGCCAAATAACAAGGTTCGGGGTCTCACAACTCTCCCCCCTTAAGGAATTTTGCCCCCAAAATTCTTTACAAGGTCACGAGGTAAACAGGTCTGGGTATCTAGCACGCATCCCAGACTCAAGCTCCCAAATTACTTCCTCAACCCCGTGATGAAGCCACTAATCTTTGACATATGCAATTGTTCTCCCCCGAAACACCTATTCCTCTGTATCCAGAATCTTTACAGGACGCTCCTCATACGTCACATTCTCATCAACTCGCAACTCAGTCCTATCTAATATATGAGACGGATCCGGCTCATACCTCCGAAGCATTGAAACGTGAAAGACGTTGTGCACCGATGCTAACTAGGGTGGCAAGGCCAGACGGTATGCTACCATCCCAATCCTCTCTAGGATCTTGAAGGGTCCAATAAAACGTGGTGATAGCTTCCCGCGACGGCCAAACCTCATCAACCCTCTGCGAGGCGAAACTTTCAAAAACACATGATCCCCCACAACAAACTCTAATGGTCTCCTCCTCCGATCCGTATAGCTCTTCTGGCGGCTCTGAGCTGTCACCAGACGTTGACGAATCACTGCAATCTGCTCCGTCGTCTCCCGTACTAAGTCGGGTCCCAAAATAGCAGTCTCTCCCACCTCTGTCCAACAAACAGGTGACCTACAAGGTCTACCATACAAAGCCTCATACGGTGCCATGCCAATGCTGGACTGGTAACTATTGTTGTATGCAAACTCTTCCAATGATAGATGATCCTCCGAAGAACCCCAAAAATCAAGCACACAAGCTCTCAACATGTCCTCTAAAATTTGGATGGTCCTCTCAAACTGACCTTCGGTTTGAGGATGAAAAGCTGTACTAAAAGTCAAGCTCGTCCCCAAAGCCACCTGAAGACTCTGCGAAAAACGCGATGTAAAGCGCGAGTCTCGATCAGAACGATAATCACAGGTACTCCATGTAGTCGGACTATCTCTTGAATGTACAATCTACTTAATCGGTCCACTGGGTCTCTCACTCGAATGGGCAGGAAGTGCGCAGACTTCGTCAACCTATCCACTATAACCCAAATAGCATCGTGTCCCTTCAGCGAGCGTGGAAGTCCTGACACAAAATCCATAGTGACATTCTCCCACTTCCACTCAGATACAAGCAACGGCTGCAGCAATCCTGCAGGTCTCTGGTGTTCCACATTTACTTATTGACAAGTAAAGCATCGAGAAACGAATCGAATCACATCCCTCTTCATTCCCGTCCACTAGAACTGTCGACGTAGATCGTGATACATCTTCGTGCCTCCCGGATGCACTGCAAGACGTGAGTGATGAAACTCATGTAACACCTCAGCACGGCACGACTCTGGCACAAACAAACACCCGGTCAACCTCAGACTTTGATCTGAACTCACCATCCATCTTGCTGTGTCTGTCCCACTAGCAATGCGGTCTCGTATCATCTGAGCCTCCTGATTGGTCCACTGAGCCTCTAGTACGCGTGCAACTAATGCAGGCTGTGAAGCTACAGAATATAAAGTCGCACCTCCCCTATCTCCTTGAGACACAGATCAAACTCCCCAACATCTCTGAGCGTATCCCATTCTCGTAGAGCCACAGAAGCTAACGAGCCATGAGATCTCCTACTGAGCGCATTAGCTACGACATTTGCCTTTCCCAGATGATCGTAGTCTCCCAACAACTCCATCCATCGTTGCTGGCGAAGATTCAGGTCTTTCTATGAAAATAAGTATTTCAAGCTCTTGTGATCAGAGAAAACCTCGAAATGCTCACCATATAGATAATGCCGCCATGTCTTCAAGGCAAAGACTACGGCTGCCGACTCCAGATCATGAGTCGGGTAATTCCTCTCGTGTGTCTTCAGTTGTCGTGAGTCGTAGGCTACAACCTTGCCTCCCTGTATCAATACACAGCCCAAACCGTTGAGTGACGCGTCACAGTACACTATATACCCCAGACCTCGCTCTGGAATAATCAACACTGGTGCACTGGTCAACCTCCTCTTCAGCTCCTGGAAAGCTGACTCACAAGACTCACTCCACACAAAACTGACTCCCTTCTGCGTCAGACGCGCCATCGGTGCTGCAAGCCTAGAGAAGTCCTTTATGAACCGTCGATAATAACCTGCCAGACCCAGAAAACTGCGAATCTCAAAAATGTTCTTCGATTGTTGCAAATCCGTCACTGCATCAGTCTTCGTCGAGTCCACTAATACCCCATCCTTCGACACCACGTGTCCAAGGAATCTCACATCTGTCATTCAGAACTCACACTTCTCGAACTTCGCATACAAGCGATGTTCTCTCAGAAGCTGTAGGACAACATGCAGATGCTCCTCGTGCATCTTCCTCGTGGGTGAATAGACAAGAATGTCATCCACGAAGACGACCACAAAACTGTCCAGATAAAGATGGAAAATACGGTTCATCAAGTGAGAGACCCTAAAAACTCGTAGTGACCACAGCGAGTCCGAAAGGCGGTCTTCGCTATGTCCTCGTCCCTAATCCTCAGCTGATGATGCCCTGACCTCAAGTCAATCTTTGAAAAGCAGTGGGATCCCCTAAACTAATCAAACAAGTCATCGATCCTCGGCATCGGATACCTATTCTTCACCGTTACCTGGTTCAGTTTCCTGTAGTCTATACATAGTCTCAACGACCCATCCTTCTTCTTCACGAACAAAGCTGGCGCTCCCCATGGCAACGTACTCGGCCGTACAAACCCTTTGTCCAGCAACTCCTGCAACTGCACTTTGAGTTCTCGCAATTCGGCAGGTGCAAAGCGATAAGATGGCATAGAGATAGGAGCAGTTCCTGGAACAAGGTCAATGGAGAACTCCACATCACGGCTAGGTGGCAACTCAAACAGATCGTCAGAAAAAATGTCTGGATAGTCACACACCACTGGGGTAACTCCTCTCGAACCTCAACTGGTACGTCCAATCTGAGAGTAGAAAAGAGAGAACCCAAGTTCCCTCGAACTCGCGCGGCACCTTGTACAGACACCAAGCCCTCATCCCGATCACCCACAAAGTAGAAGCAGTCACCCTCAGGCGTACAGATCGACACTCTCCGTCGCTCACAATCTATATAGGCATGGTAGGTAGTCAACCAGTCCATCCCTAGGATGATATCAAACGTGGTCATGTCTAGAATGATAAAATCAAACACTAAATAACGACCGGCGACTCCTAACTCACAAGATCTGTAAACTCTACTCAACACCACATTCCCACTAACAGGGGTCTCTACGCTCAATGCACTACCCACAGGTCTATTTGTAATCCCAAAGTAGATGCAAAAGAAGAAGAGAGAAAAGAATGTGATGCTCCTATGTCGATGAGAACACTGGCCTATGATCTAAAGACTAGAAGAGTACCTCTAATCATGGCTGGAGTAGCTGCAGCATCAGATGTACTGGCGCTTTGGAAGCACCGCGATCAGCAAGAACATAAGCCTTGGCCCGTGGCAGTCTGGTCTGCCCACCATAACCCTGAGTGGATGGCTGCCTCACTGACTGAGCTGAAGCACCACCTTCTACAAACCTAGAAGTCTGAGCCCTAGGCTGCTGCGGAGCCTGTCGCCTCTATACAGATGAAGTAACTGATGCTCCTGTCGCACCCTGAACATTTCTCTCTCTGGGATAGGATCTACGAATATGCCCGGACCGACCACACTCAAAACATATAGGTGGGTCACTCGCCTGTGACTGGACGGGCGCTGAACTCTGAGCCTGGCCCTTATGTGGGCACTCAACGGAACGATGTCCTGGCTGTCCACATCGATAGCAAATCAACCTTCTCTACTCTGGCCTTCCTGTCAAGGCCACTGAAGGTGTAGGTGCAGACGACTGCGGCTAATATGATCCAGCAAAATGAGAACTAGGTCCAGACGACCTTCGACGCTTGTTCCTGCGCCCCTGAGACTGTGCATCTCCATTGCCCTACTAGTTCTTACCCTTTCTGACCCTGCGGCTATCTGCCAACGAGTTCTCTACCCGGATAGCAGCTTCCACCAGCTTGATGTATACCTCCACATCTAGAGCTGCAACCCTATCCTTGATAGCAGGTCGAAGTCCTCTCTCAAACCTCCGAGTACGCAACTCCTTGGTCGACACCATCTCTGGTGGGAATCACGACAGGTTCGCAAACCTGGCCTCATACTGGACCACAGACAAATTCCCCTGAACAAGAGAGAGGAACTCCTCTTGATAAGTATCTCTCGAAGATCTTGGGAAATACTTCTCCAAGAAGACTCTCGTGAAAGCATCCCACGTCTCATCTACAGTGGTCTTAGCGAACTTTCACCACTCTCTAGCATCTTCCCGCAGTTGGAACACCGCCAACTTTACCCGCAAAGCATCCTCCTCGATATCCAGAGCATCAAAGATCGACGTGGTCACTTCCAACCACTCATTAGCAACTTTGGGGTTCGGCTCCCCAGCAAAGGTTGGAGGATCCAACTGCCGAAACTCTCTCATAGCCACAGAAGCCCTTGGCTTAGGAACTCGTACACTAGCCCTGGTCGCTTCTGCCATAACTCGCATAGTAGTAAGCATCTCCTAGACAACGTCAGCACTGCCCACTTGTTCATGTGGGCCATGAACATCTCCCTCCTCTGGAACCTAAACATAAGCACGACCTCAGCCACGGCCTTGGCCACGACCCCGTCCCTGCACTCCCCGCGTGGACATAATTCTATAAAAAGCAATGTAAGCAGGATAAGCTTCCATATAGCAGGTTACTATGTAACATAAACACATAATCATGCTATCACATAGCCACGTAAGATTATGCAAACAAATCTCAAATACCGAGGAGAACTAACAAGACAGACGCGCCAATTTGGATAACGTATTCGGACTCCTTGCTAGAATACACGTCGGCCAAACGCGCTTCTAACTTGGCTTCCAAATATGTCTAACCAAACGCCCGAAGGTAAGACTAGTCGATCCTGAGATTCAACCTCCATACACACGTATACACAATGATCATGCTTAGAAAGCTATTAACATGTTATAAACCGATGTTTAAACATATGCAAGCAAACATATACAATCAACCTCACCAGGTGATAAACCCTTTTTTCCATGGCTCTTAGGCATTCGAACCCATAGTTCTGATACCAAGTTGTCACAACCCAAAACCCAGGGTCACGTGAAAATCCATCAAACACCAGTTTTACAAAAAATAGGTTTTCACACATTCAAATCCGCCTGTTGAAATCACAAAAAAACCCAGTATGCATCTCTCATAAACAGTAAACATCCTGTATAACATGCATAAGTATATCATTTTATGGCGTACAAAACTGCCTTCAAGAGCAGGCATACCAACAAGAAGGAAAACTATAAAAGTCTTCCGCCACTGCGGGCATCACCAGAACTACTCATGGTCATCATCCAAAGTATCACCTGAAAATAGTTTTACTAAAAATCCCACCCGTGAGCCGAAGCCAAATAGAAACAGACTATAAAACTGTAGAGCAGGTAATATGCAATCACATGGTGGGAGTGAACTCAACCACAAACCCCAAATGGTTTTTCATCCAAAACCCACAAGTTTTCCCATCAGACTATACCAGTCTCCCAAAACGGTTTTATTAACATAAAACCTATGTTTTCATCCCTCAAACCATGTGTTGCAAATAGTGCAAATAAGCCACTACAGTTAAGGAAAAATAGTAATCAAAACACCGTTTCCTCACGGAATGTACCATCGTGAAAAAAGAATATGATCCTATGTACTGACTCCATCACATGACAGAGGTAACAACGATAGATCCCTGTCCAGTATCTAATCCATATACATCATGGGACCAGTTAGATACACACAAGTTCTATACGGAGCACCATAACGTACCACTCAATTTACGGGCGACAACCCGAGGGTACAGAGCACCCAACTCAATTTACGACGACTAACCCGAAGGTACAGAGCACCTACGCTGTGCACGTTTCTGGACTTACACCGACGGCAACTCGTGCCAAATACCTGTCATCCCGGTACATCAAGATAATCTTCTAAAAATCGAACCGTAGCTCAACTACGAAAAAAATTTCACAATTATACATTTTACATGTATAAACAGATCCATCCATCAACATGGAGATCAATAAAACATTTTCAAAATATTTTTTCCTATTTTTAACAAACGTTTCAAAAACTGAGACTCAACCCCAAAAGCGAGCTCCAAACCTCCCAAACACCAAGTGTTGAGATTTTTCACAAAATTACCATTTTCCAACAAAATTCACTGTTTTCAAGAAAACCCTTTGAAAACCATACTTCCACATGTCATACAGTACTATAAGCCAAGAAAAGCTAACAACATGCTTTCTATATGAAAAACAAGGCTTAAACAGAAAATATGATATTTGATGCATTTTTACCCGGTGAAAACACATATAATTTCATATAACACCCTCATAACAGCAGTAGGTCTAGAATCGTACCTCGTTGGGACAAAACTCGATGTCTAAAAAATCGAACCTCATCGGAACGAGAATATGACCGGATGAGCACGAAGCTAACAGCGTAGATAGCAAGGATCCACAAGCTGATCGTCGAAAACTAGGCTCGGGCGGGTCAAATATGTTGACAGAAGGCAGAGAAAATGGAAGAAACAAACATTTTTCAAACGTTTCAGCCATTGGAGTACTTATAAGCTTGCCCAAAAGGCAGTTCAGTCGACTGAAGAGACCACTTCAGTCGACTGAAGCTCCTCAAAAAACGTGAACCGCCACAGTTCAGTCGACCGAACTCAAGAAAACAGGTTCAGTCGACTGAACTCAACAGCCTACTGGTTTTTGGTCTCGATTTTGCATTCTAGGGCCAACCAAACAAGCCTAAATAAGATCCGAGAAAGCATAAAACACATCTACATGCTATTCTATAACTCCAAAACATAAACCATGCATCGATGATATATGTAACATGAAGGAAAACACGTCATCATGTATGAATAATTCAAAATAACAAGGTTCGGGGTCTCACACATCTGGTTTGCAATAAATGTGTTTAGTTTGGTAAATTAACTATATTCATATTATAATTCAAATCTTAGCATGTTTAGTTTGTTTACTTCACTCACATTGCACACTTGCACTAATTTTATTAATTCATTAATTAGTATTAACATAATTGACAATACGACTAACGGTATCGTTATTGTTATAATTCAAGCACTTACATACATATGATTGTAATTATCAATATTATACCCATATTTTGTATTTTTTAGTTAACAACTATTATATTGTTATGTAATTGACATTATTTACAATCGTATTTTTCTTTTAATATTAATTTAGTTTTTTTAATAATATTTCCTTTTTTCTTTTCTCATTAAAATCTTTTAATGTTATTTTAATTTTCTTTTCATTTCTTTTATTCTCCCCTTCTCTGATTTTATTTAATATCAAAATTCATAAATTTTCTTAATTTTAGTTTAGTTTTCTTTCTTATAGAATTTCTTTTATTTTTCTTTAATCTATCCAATTTTCATTTAAAATCCTTAATAATATTTTTTTTATTTCTTTTTCATTTGGTTTTTTTTTTATTTTAGTAGTATTGCCTTTATCTTTTTCAAAAAACCCCCTTTTAATTTTGATTTCATTTTCTTTGTGGTAAACTTTCCTTTTGGTTTCTTTTACTTTTAAAATCATTAAGTTTTCTTTTGTCATATTAATACATAAAATCCTTGAATCCTTGTTATTGATTGTTAGTAATTTTTTTTTAATATAGAATTTTTATACATCTTTTATTTTAGTTTAATATTTCTCTTTATTAGAAGTTAATCATATTAATGCTAATCTAGATTATTTTGGTAATATGCATATTTTATTTGCTTTCTTTAAAATCATGTTTTAGCTTAACTTAGGTTATTTTAGGTTGTTTAATAATATTATAAAAAGCTTCATGTTCATTTTAGTATAATTTTAATTTTAGTTACCATTAGCATGTTTTCTATTTTTTTATTGGTATTATCGCATGCAGGTTTACTTCATGTATCCTTTAGTTAGAAATTGCAAGTCGTAAGGCTTAGGATTTTCTTTTCTTATTTGCTTTGTTACGGCGTTCTATATACATATGTTATGTATTTCTTGTATTGGATTTTAGATGTTCTCTCTTACCTCTATTTTCTATATTTGCATGCATTTGAAAAATCTTATTAAGAATCAATGATGATTAGTAGAGGCCAACCTTATAGTTGGGTGAACGGGTGCCTAAAACGTTCCTTGATTCGTATATTAGCCCCGGACCATTTTTCTCTAGTTAACGTTTTAAAGTTTAGTAGCCTATTTTTTTTCTTGGTTTTTCTCAAAAATCAAGTGGCGACTCCATTTTCAACGAAAAAAGAATTTTCAAAATTTAGCTTTCATGGTGTTAAATATTTTCTAAATATTTCTTAAAATCTCTTATTTTTGAACAACACCAAATCCAAAAATCCCCGCGCTATACATGGGATCAGAGCTGTAAGACCATTTAACAATGGCTACCGATCCTCACTCAAATTCTTCGTCCTTATCTTCCTTTAACTTCAATCTTCTACCAAATATATCAAATCTTGTTTCTGTAAAACTGGATTACACAAATTATGTACTATGAAAATACCAAATATCCTCTGTTCTCAAAACATATTCATTGCTTGGCTTGTTGGATGGATTTGATACATGTTCGGAGCCCTTCTTGCATGATGAAAGAAATTAGGTCACCACAGAAGAGAATCATCTATTCGTCAAATGGAACATCACATATCAAGCTCTTCTCACACTAATAAACTCCACTCTATCACCTTCCTCCCTCGCACTCGTCATTGGCCAGAATTCTTCACGTGGAGCTTGGTCCATTCTAGAGAGACAATTCACGTCTATTTCGAGATCAAATGTATTGAATCTAAAAATTGAGCTTCACAACATCAAAAAGAAAGATGAATCCATTGATTCGTATTTTCAGAGAGTCAAAGAACTTCACGACAAACTCTCAGCTGTCTCGATCACTGTTGAGGATGAAGATCTACTCCATATTGTCCAGAATTCCAGAAGAGTTTCTTTCATTCAGATCAGCTATTTGCACTTGTAGTGAGCCTCCATCGTTCGAGGATCTCCATGCTTTGCTTCATGTCGAAGAACAAAATCTTAGAGAGGTGCAGAAGCTTAAAGAATCATCCATTCTAACCAATACAATAGCTATGTCCACCATTTCCACCGAAAATCTCAGATCATCTTTCTTGAGCAACTCTTGTGGTTGAAACCGAGGGTTTCATGGATGCAGCAGAGGATTCAGAGGTCATTTTAACCCCTAACTCCACGTCTAAACCTAACTTAACTGATTCAACTGAGAATCTTACTCAGTCCTCCTACTCATCTAGACCTATATGTCAAATTTGTGAGAGAATCGATCATACAACTTTGGATTGCTACAATCGCATGAAGTTTGCTTACCAAGGACGCCATCATGGGCGATGCCATAGCATACTAACTGGGGTCAAATGACCCCATCAATTTTAAAAAAAAATTATTATTATAGAATATATATTAAATTTTAAAATATTTAACCCCATAAAATTTTTTTATTTGACCCCATAAATATATATTCAAAGTATATTTTTTAAACTATTTAAATGTTAAAAATAAAATTTAAATACATAATTTACAAATATTTTATACATTTATAAGTAAATTACACCAAATCCTTCATACACATGACCACACCCAATTATAACTCTTACCTCACACATCCCAACCCCATGTCCCAACAAAACCAATTTCCAATTTGGACGAATTGAGATTTCTCACTTCTCAGCTTCAGTCTTCTTCTGTCTTCAGCTTCTCTCGTTCTCACTTCTCTGTTGTCCTCGTCGTCTCTTCTTCAGCCTTCATCGTCGTCTCTCCGGTGCTTTCGCCGCGCTTGACTCGTCCTCGCCCTCCGAGGACGTCTCCGTTGCACCACCGCTCGCCGGATCTGACGGCCATTGCTTGGACCAGCAAGATTTGAGGTTCTCTCTCGCTCTCGGCTTCCTCTCTATCGGCTTCTCTACTTCAAAACTTCTCCAGGGTTCTCTAATTCTCTCGGCTTCTCTATATTGGGTCTCTCTCTCTCAGCTATCTAAGGTATGATTTCAAATTTTAAACCCTAAAAATCTAGGGTTTATGAATTTTAATTTGGGGAAAAAGTTTAAATTTCTACATTGGCCATTGGATGAGATTGTCTGATTAATTGGTTCTGTTGCCTGTTGGTAATTTATAAATATGGATAATTGGTTTTGTTGGTAATTGGTTCTGTTGGTAATTTATAAATATAGATAAATTGTTGTAGAAATTACTAAATTAGCAAATTGGGAAAAAAATGTTGTATGAATATGAAAAAATTAAGAAAAACATTTGTTGATTGTAGAAATCTTAGTTTGACTATGTACATTGAATATGAATATGTACATTGACATTTTACTTGTTAGTTGAGATACTTAATTTAGTTTATATTGTGTGAACAACGGATGATCAAATTCTGAATGACCCCATCAACAAAAATTCTTGGAGTCGCCATTGGACGCCATTCACCGTCCAAATTAGCAGCAATGACCGCTACTGTCACTTCATCAAATACTCCCAAATCTGATTTTTGGTTGACTAACACTGGAGCCACAAATCACCTGACATCTGATCTATCTAATCTCCACATTCATGGTGACTGCGTTGACCGTGATGTCGTAATTGTTGGTAATAGCTCTACTCTCCCTATTTCCTACCATGATGCTTCATCTTTAACTACTCCAACACACACTTTTCTTCTTAATAATGTTCTTCGTGTCCCTCACATCACTTTCAATTTGATATATGTTCATCAATTATGTACTGATAACCAGTGTTCTTTCTACTTCGATGCTAATCACTTTTGCATTTAGAATCTTCAATTCGGGAGAATCCTGTATCAAGGCCAAAGTAGCAATGGCTTGTATCCAACCCATGCCTCTGTTTTCGCAACTCGTCCATCTTTCGCTTGTCATCCACCATCTACTTTTGCTGGTGCTCGAATCTCTCACAAACTCTAGCATGATCGACTTAGCCATCCGCATCAAGGTGCCCTGCATCAAGCTCTGTCTGATCATGGTATCATCTCCTCTGGTTCTCCCACTACACACTCCAGGAACACTGTTTGTGAACCTTGCATAAATGCCAAAATGTCTCAATTACCTTTTTCCTTATTACCATCTAGATCTCAACAGCCTTTAGCAATAATTCATACCAATGCTTAGGGCCCTGCCCCTGTCACCTCCTTAGATGGATATCGATATTACGTCTCCTTTATAGATGATTGTACTCAGTATACTTGGTTGTTTCCCTTACAAAATAAAAGTTCTATTTTGCATATTTTTACTTAATTCAAGTTGTTTGTTGAGAAACTATTTTCATCTCATATTAAAGTTTTGCATAGTGACTGTGGTGGGGAATATACATGTTTTGTTCCCAACATGACCTTCAACATTAATTTTCTTGCCCTTACACGCCTCAACAAAATGGCGTCGCCGAGAGGAAGCATCGTCACATTGTTGAAACCTCTTTGGCTATCATGTCCCGAGCCTCGTTCCTCAT
Source organism: Heliamphora ciliata (assembly GCA_032360265.1). Classification (NCBI taxonomy): domain Eukaryota; kingdom Viridiplantae; phylum Streptophyta; class Magnoliopsida; order Ericales; family Sarraceniaceae; genus Heliamphora; species Heliamphora ciliata. The sequence continues at coordinate 1,069 of JAUMHN010249599.1, read as the reverse complement.
TCGTTTTGGCCCCATGCCTTTCTCACCTCGATTTATCTCATAAATTGCATGCCCTTTTCTTCTCTTAAGTCATCTTCCCTTTTTCAACTTTTGTTTTCTCATTCCCCTAATCTTTCTTCTCTCAAAATTTTTGGTTGTACGTGTTATCCTCTTCTCAAACGTTGCTCCTCTTCCAAATTTCAAGATTACTCCATCGCATGTGTATTTCTTGGCTATGCACCTCACTCCAAAGGTTACAAGTGCCTTGATCTTCTTACAAACAAATTCCACATCTCTCGCCATGTCATCTTTGATGAATCCACATTTCTGTTTCAAACCCACACCCCTGTTACTTCTTCTTCTCCCACTCTTTGGCTTAACTCTCAGCTTTACCTTGATCCTTGTTCCTTGCCATCAATTCTTGGCATAGCCCCTTCTTCCTCTCTTCCACTTCCCTTCTCTGCTTTGGCTTTGCCTCCTCCCATTGTACATTCTTCCATTCCCCTTCCCTTAGCTCCTTTGGATTGTTGGAGGCAAGACTGCTAAAATTATTATTTTTGTAAACGATTAACGAAAAAAATTAACTGAACGAGAAAATGCCAAAATGGGCTCTAGATAAAACTTTTGACGACGAACGATCAAAATTAAAACCCATGCAACCAAAGTTAATTTAGAAGGATATCTTTTACCGGTCAAATCTTCAACTACATTTTTGTTCCCGAGTTGAAACTCCCGTCAAACCTTTTACTGTATTCCTTTATGCGATTCTTGAATGTAGTGTCGGTTACAATCTATCAAAAACTCGTACCGACTGACCCTAGATAGCTTTAGTCTTGAAGACAAGTTATGAAACTAGTTCAGCCTCTCCGCATATTTATAGGGCTACAATAGGGACCTGAGGAGTAATTATGAGTACGACTTTCAGTAGAACACAGACACGTATCAGCAGTTTTCATAATTAAGTAAACCTCATAGCGGTATCTGCAATTATAGAAAATCAGCAACGATTTCTACAATTTTCATAAAACACTAAATTACAGTTCACACCACTAAAGAACTATAATTGCACTCTGACCCATAATCTCAAGAC
>JAUMHN010249490.1:0-19784 GCA_032360265.1 Heliamphora ciliata | reverse complement strand
AAGCAATTTTAATCGGTGAAAACACCTATAATTGCACGTAGCACCCTTTAACAACAATAGAGTCTAGGATCCTACCTCATAGGGTCACAAACCCAAAGCTTTACCAACCAGTGAAAAACTAAAGCCGCCAAAACACAATTTTATTTGGATGAAAGTGAAACCCATGGCGAGTACATCAAGGATCCACCCACCAATCACCAAGATCCAAGCACGAACACACCCAAAACCTAGAGAGAAGGCAGAGCTTGTGGTCTAGGGTTTTAGGAGAAAGAAAAAGAAGCTTACAAGATAAGCTTTGCACCAAAAACCAAGCAATTCGTTGCTTTTAAAATAGTTTACCCGAACAGACCGATCGAGCGGTCTTTTTACCGCTCGAGCGGTTTCCCATTTCACTGCACTGCTGTCCCAACTTCAAACGATCATATCTCCCTCGATCGAACTCCAAATAAGGTCATGCTTGTGCTCAAACTGAAGCGTTGGAAGTCTTCTTTCCAATGGTTCAAACCTAATACCAAAATTCATTTTGTACAAAGAGTTATGAGCAAAATAGTAAAGGTATGTCACTTTTCTTCACATGCTTTTCACATATTTTTGCCCAAACATCTCTTAGAACCTCATATTCTTCCCCGAACATATCTTTCACATGTATCCAAGCTTAAAACACTCACCCACAACATCACCAAGGTCATGTTTTAACTCCCACTCCCATCAACACTTAATTCATTTCAAAAATGAAACAGGTCAGGGTCTCACACTAGCGGTCCTAAGTGCGCTCAAGCAGACCCAAGCAGTTTCAATTGTTTTGAACTCTAATTGCCTAGTTTTCAAGCCTATAAATAAGACCTAAGGCCAGTCACAAAAATTAACTTCTGCACTCAATATTCAGATCTTCTAAAGACAATCAGAAGTTCCTTTTGAGTTCTAAAATTTTGAGATTGTTCGTGTTTAATTTAGAAGGCATTCTAAGTTCGTTCTGACAGAGGATTCTATCAGTTGAAGCTTCGAGGATTTATTACTGCGGTAATCATGTGGAGAATGGTGTACGTAAATTCAGCAAGTAAACTTAAGACATTTGGATTGAGAATTTGATCAAAGTTCGTAAGTTATGTCTTGTAACAGTTCGATTGATAGTGCTTAATTTACCTGGACTTGAATTAGTCCCATGGTTTTTACCCAAGTTGGAGTTTTTCATGTAAAAAATCTCGTGTGTTGGGTTTGCATGTTTGATTCTTTACTTCTCACATTTAACGATATAGATTGATTAAAAATTAAATGTAAAATAATATTTTTCAATTAGTTTGATTAAAAGATAGAAAATATTACTTTTTCAATTGGTATCAGAGATGATTTATATTTTTTTAAAATAATATTTTTTTGATATAAAAAATTATAACTTTTTTTCGATTAAAAAGGGTTGTAATAATTTTTTGATTAAAAATATTTTTTTGAAAAAAAACAGTCCTAATCAATCTTTTTGTGGAATTTTCGAGAGAAGATTTTATTGGAAAGCTCGGATGCGAACATTTCTAAAATCCATCGATAAAAGGGTTTTAGTTATTGGATTTCAGTTGTTAATGGCTATACCCGAACCACTTTTAAGTCTAGGGATGATTTTATTTTAAAATCAACTGAACAATAGAATAAAAAAAAATTTGAAAATATAAGCTAGAATAGTAAAGCAATCAATGTCATATTTAGTGGTGTCACACCGAAAGAATTCTAACGAATTTGTACATATGAAATTGCAAAAGAAGTATGGGATATCTTTGAAGTTACTCATGAAGGTACTACAATTGTAAAAATTTTAAAACTTCAAAGGCTCACTACTAGTTTTGAAACTTTAAGAATGGATGATAATGACACATTTGATGATTTTTATGCCAAATTGAGTGACATAGTCAATTCTAGTTTTATACTTGGCAAACAAATTCCTAAATCCCGTATTGTTAAAAAAAATTGAGATCACTCCTCAAGAGATTCCAACAAAAAATTACTACTATTGAAGAAAGCAAAAATGTTGATACCTTACAAGTGAAATAGTTGGTTGAAAATCTTCAAACCTATGAAACCAGTTTACGTCAACCAAAAAGATCTAAAGTATTGCTTTTAAAAATGATTCAAGATGACATTGACGAGCCTAAAATAGATGATGAGATTAATGTTGAAATTATGAAATATTTTGTTAAAAAATATAAAAATGCTTTTAAAAATATAAATTACAGCAATCTCAAACTGAAAAATAAAAGAGATGATAAACTCAAAATTAATTCTAAAAATGACAATAAAAAGATCAAAAATCAATTCCGAGGTATACAGCGTTTTGAATGTTAAGGTTACGACCATATGGTAAATGAATGTCCAACCAAGAAAAAGAAAAAGAGAAAAGCACTTAAATTCACATGGGATAATAGTTCTTCTGAAAATAATTCAGACAATGATGATGCAGACAGTGATGATGGTAATTTTGTTGCTTTTATTGCATCATTAAATTATGTTGATCATGCACTCACATGTATTAGTTTTAAGTCTGTTTGTAAAAGTTCACAAATTGCGCCAGTTGATAATAATAATGAATCTGATTGTAAACAGAAAGATGGTGAATTTCTTTTGCATGCATGTGAGAAATTGTACGATGAAAGTTATAAATTGACTAAAACGAATTTGACATTGACTACAACAAAAATGTTTGAAAAGAAAATAGAAAATTTGAAACAAGAATTGTCTGAAAATTTATCTAAAGTTTGTCAATCAAAAACACATAAAGTCATTTTAACAAAAAAATCGAATGCTACTGAAAAAAAATAGAGATGACTTAATTGAATCATGTAAAATTTTTAAAAACACAATTGTTAATTTTGAGAAAACTTTGCTTGAAAATATTGAGTCAAAAATATTACTTGAATCGAGAGTTATAAATTTGTAAAAAGATTTTGACTCTTCTAATGCTACGCTTGAGAAGTTGAATGTAGGTTCCCTAATTTTGGAAGAAATTCTAAGTGTGCAAAAAGGGGTGTTAGATCCATGGGGACTTGTGTATGTTCAAAAATCTTCTACCTCAAGAGACACCGGTAAAATCAATTTTGTGAAAATTGTGAATTCTGATCAAAATATTTTTAAAAAATTATGTTCAAGTTAAGAGTCAAATTTCGAGAAATTTATTTCAAAAATATTTACCAAAGTCAAATAATATTAAAAATATTTGCCTGTAATTGTCATCATTATGAAATATTGGGACACATTAGACCTCGTTGCAAAAAGCTAAAATCTCAAAATTTTGTTCACTGGTAGTTGAGCGCTCAAACGGTTAACTGGTAGAGAGCTTATTATGACCAAAAACTCAGCGCCCCCATGTTATCTTTGCTTAAAACTCAAACTGTATGGGTTAAAAAGTTAGACTTGATAGAGAATCCAGTTCACAGTGTCTTAAAAATCGACTTGTTGGTAAAACCTTTAGAAGCGCTCTAACTGAAGCATGTGTCTTGAAATAATGTTTATTTTTCTTTTTTAAAAAAAGTAAAAAAAAAAGGAAATAAAAGAACAAAAAAAGGGGTTGTATATTTTTTTTAATTCTTTTGACTTTTAAAATCTAAAAAATTCAATTAATTCAAAGTAGATCAATTTTTATGAAATAAATCAAAATAAAAAATTGTCTTATTAGTTTTTGTCGGTAAGAAGTTAAAAAATTCATAGTTTTGAGTGTACTTGATTATTTTTCAAATAAAAGATCTCTGAACTTGTGTTCAAATTTTTCTATGGAACCTTCTTGAATATCTTTTAAAGAACACCTTTTGATTAACTATGGTGGTAGAATCCCTATATTGATATTGATGTCTACAATTACCCCCATATGATTTATCTCTCCATTGCTCCTCTCTCAATAAAGAACATGCTATTGCTATATAATGCTTGAGGAAATGACTATCTATACGAACCTTACTTTTTCGTTCGTTTTAGTGTGAAATTCGCCGCATATGATATTGTAATTATATGCTTAAGGAAATAGCTACCTATGCGGATCTTTTCTTTTAGTTTGTATTACTGTAAAAGATGTGAAAAAAAAAAGCAAAAAAATAAATAAAGAAAGAAAATAGAACTTTTTGAGGGAGAGTTTCCGTCTTTCTTCAACAAATATATATTGAAAATTTATTCGGTTTGACTTCAAAAGTTTAAAAATTCTTAAAATATTCAAATATATTTAATGGATATCAATTACACATAAGGACTTAACCTAAATGTTGAAGAAACAATCTAGTACGAACTCTTGCTTAAGTTTTGTTTTTTTTAAAATTTCCTCTTGACATTAATCTTAAGTTCATTTTTGTTTTGAAAATTCAATAAGCTTTCATCTTCATTGAATGATTTATATTTTTTTGGTTTGAATGTTAAAAGGATTTATTTTATTTTAATATTGTTGAAAAAAATGCAAAGTTTATAAATATTATTTTTTAAGAAAAACAATTTCATAGAATTGCTTCTTTAGATTTTTTGTTGTGTTTTTTAAGTGGCATTTTCAGGCCATACACAAAAAAAATGAAAAATATGTTTAGTTTGAGACTCTGTTTTTGGAATAGAATTTGAATTTTGGCTTGCAATAGAATATATCTAATTTAAACTGATTTTCTTGTGATTTCTATTTACTTGATTTTATTGGAAATATGGTCTTGTTTTGTTTGGTCAGGAGATGAAGAAGTTGAAGTTCGCTTGAATAATGACTGCATGAAGATTACAGCTTAAAGATGTTATTAGGAGTTTTTGTGTTTACCTTGAATTACCAAGGAGGAGATTGTTAGGAATTTATTAATTATTTTGTTTAAATTAAATTTCTTTATTTTAATGGCAATTCAGGTTGTATTGAAATTGTAAAACTCCTAAATTGATTAGAATTCTTATGATTAGATTAGGATAGGCTTATTAAGTCTCGATTGTTTAAGGAATCCTTAATTGTATGGAATTCTTATTTAATTAATCCTAGTCGAGTTGGAATTGTCAATAGAAATCCAAATTAAATCAGAAGACCAAGTACAGCTGTCAAAACTGAATGTATAAGCCAATGAAGTAGGATCGTGCAAGCATAATGCAATATGGCACATGATCGATCGAGCGGTCTCATGTACGCTCGATCGGACCCCAAGCTGTTTCAATTGTATTAAAACTCTGATTGTCTAATTTTTAAGCTTACAAATAGGACCTAAGGCTAGCTACGAAAATTAACTTATGCACTCAATATTCAGATCTTCTAAAGACAATTAAAAGTTCTTTTCGAGTTCTAAAACTCCGAATTTGTTCGTGTTTAACTTAGAAGGCGTTTTAAGTTTGTTCCAACTGAGAATTCTACCAGTTAAAGCTTCGAGAATTCGTTCATGCAGTAATCAAGTGGAGAACGGTATAAGTGGTTTCGATAAGTAAGCTTAAAACATTTGAATTGAGAATTCGATCAAAGTCTGTATAGAAGTTGTGTCTTATAACTGCTCGATTGATAATGCTTGACTTACCTAAACTTAGATTAGTCTCATAATTTTTACTCAAGCTGGAGTTTTTTATGTAAAAAATCTTGTGTGTTAAGTTTGCATATTTAATTCTTTACTTCTCGCATTTTACGATATAAAATGATTAAAAATTAAACGTAAAATAATATTTTTCAATTAGTTTGATAAAAAAATGAAAAATATTATTTTTTCAAGTGCGCGTAAGCTTGCCTAAACATCCTCAAACATCCAAAAAAAACAAATTAGTACAAAATGTTTAAATCCTTAAATTATAGGTCTACTTCATTTATAAGTTTGAAATAATTAATAAGATATTTTATGAGTATATTGCTCGAAGTATTCATAAAAACATCATATATAGTTAAACAAATAAGAACTAAGTAGTAAGATGAACTCACAAGAATAACTTTTATTTGATTTTTTGATGCATTGACTATTATAATAATTGACAGGGTAACATAAAAATATTAATATTTATATTACATCGTAGCATAAACTAATATAATATTAATTTTAAAATCTATTAACATAATATTTATATTATATAATCAGAATAAAAATAATTATCTTAACACGATTCTATTTAATACATACAAAGTGTATTAACACATATTATATAATAAAATTATAAAAATATATTTATTTTATCGGTGCATCGACCTGGTAAAGTGCTAATTAATTTTATTTGCAGTGAAATTCATGTTTTCTCTAATTTGGCGTAACTATTGGTCCAGACAACGCCCGTGCGTGTCCCAATGTTTCAAAAGAACCTCGTGTTGGGGGTGGGTAACAATGCACAGTAGCATGCTATGTCGCCTAAATAATTTACTTTTCAAGAATATTTTCATGATAGTGTCAGTAGTACATTATGTAGAAATCGTCGAATTTTTTACATATATAAAAAATAAAATTAATATAATGTTTGTAATTAATTAATCAAATAACATTTGCCTAAAATTTTTAAAAAAATTTTTTACTGGTCATTTATATATTTAGTGACAGATGTTATTTGATCATTTATTTTTAGATATCAAATCAATTTTATTTTTTATGAGTATGAAACTCGATGATCTCTACTCAATGAGCTAATTTGATCATAAAAATATGCTCAAAAACTATATTATTTAAACCGCGCAAGATGGTGCTGTGCATTAGTTTCCAGGTCTAATTTTATTTGCAGCGAAATTCATGCATGGTTTCTCTAATTTGGCGTAACTATGGGTCCAGACAAGGCACGTGCGGGTCTCAATCATGTTTCAAAACTTTTAGTTTGCACATCCACCGATGATGTTTTGTGATGGTACCTCGAAGGCCAAAATGAGCGCGTCAAGTTTTGCTAGCTTTCAAAGCACTCTTCTCTTTTTCATGTAAAGATAAAGTAGGGGCTTGCACCGATGTGGTACCGATCGAATACTCTCCAATGCTTAAATCAATCATCGCCCTAGAGCTCATTTCAGAACGTATATTTCTTTGGGTTTTGAAATCGTACCTCCATAAGGTAGGGCTGGTGGTTAATTTATGAAGAAAAATTCCCAGTAGGATTGAGTCAAATCCCGTAGTCTGTGTTCGTTATAATTTCGAAAAATTAGTTCTTTCCTAAATAGATGGCGTGCCTTCTGGAATCACGAAGGATGTTAGATATGAGCTCGGTGCCTTAACACTCGGTCGGTCGCCCAGGCCATCTGCTCGGTTGGCTGGTCATGTACTCCCGAACGCAGTCGTCAATCAGTCAGCTACAGCCGACCACATCATTTGGTATTATTAAAATTAATAATTTATAAATTGTAATTTATAATAAACATTATAAGTATTTGATAAAATGTTAACTCATTTTTAGATTTGGTGCTTGTTAATTTGGGTATTCTCCTCTCTTTTGTGGAGAAATGGTTGATGTTGTTCTTGCCTTGGTGGTGATGAATAAATTTTTCTTTTTTTGCTGATAAAAATAATATATTTGTTTGTAACTGAAATTAATTATTTATAAAAAAAAGAATTATAATTTATAGTAGCAATTGTACAAGTTTTTAAAAAATTATAATTTATAATAAAAATTAATAGTAAAAAATTAAAAACTACTAAAAATTTTGCCGAACCCCCTCAATTATTCATTTTCAACTCCCGAGAGAACTTCTAGTTTCACAATTATTATTATTAGAGCATCTTCCAAATGTTTGATATTCTTAGAACGACAAATTTTTAAAGTTGACAAGGCACCTGATAGCGTATGCTTTTAAATGATTAAGCGTTCAATCAAGAAATCAATTTATATTATAAAATAAAATATTTTAATGTAACGTCTATATACGTGTTGAAAATTTAACTTTTAAAATGAGACAATTTTAATCTCTTCTTTTGTTCTCTCTTTCGTCATATTCTTATATCTAAAAAAGTAAATAAAAATATATATATTCGTAGATATTACTTCTCTTTCTACTCTTTCCAAATCAAACCAAACTAAACATTTATCTCAATCAATTGGGATCAGTTATATGAATTCTTCTATGCTATTCTACTTTGTTAAGAACCATATCTTCAGTTTTAATAAGTTCATATTCTTTCTTAATACGGCATCACATACCAATTTAAGTCTACCCCTCCTCTTGGGTCATGTTTGTTTTGAGAGTAAGGATTAGGGAGTATTTAGTATCCTCTTACTAATAATCTTAAGATAGTGTATTCAGTGCATTGTTAACCCCTTTTTTTTATCCATTTTTATATTTGGTTATTTCATGGGTCATGAAAAATTAGAAAGCAAGCTTTATACATAAATGACAATAAAGCCAAACCTTAATCAAAATCCTTGTTATTGAAAATAATCATGAGAGTTCAACCTTGCAAAATTTCAATTAGCCAAAATCAAGGCCAAGCATGCTGGTGCATAAAAATATATTTTTAGGCCAAACATGCTGTCCAAACCCCCGAGACATTGGATCCACGGGACCTCGAACCTTCGAACCCCAGGGACCCCAAGACCCCAGACCACTGGGACCTCGAGACCCAAGAGCTCTAGAACTTTTGACCCCAGGATTCCGTAGTCCCGATCCACTAGTAGACTTGAGACCCACAAACCCCTAGGAATCTCGAACTACCGGGACACCTAAACCCCTGGACTCTTGGGACCCCCGAACCCTTGGACTCTTGGGACCCCTAGACCCCTGGACCCCTAAAACCCCAAGACCATAGACCACGGGGACCCCGAGACCTAATAGCTCTATACCCTTAAACCCCTAGACCTCAGGAGCCTGAACCATAGGACCCCTAGACCCCAAGAGCTCAGACCCCTAGGACCCTGAGACCCCAGGACCCCCGGACTCCTGGACCCCTAGGACCCAAACCCTGAGAGCCCCAGATCTCGGGACCCCAAGACTCCCTAATACTTGAGACCCAAGGGTCCCCAGACTCTTTAACCCTGGGAATCCCAAATCCTGAGACCCCCGAACCTCTGGACCCCCCAAACCCTAGACTTGGGACCTCCAAATCCCCAAACTCTGGGACTCCTGGACCCTAGGGACCCCAAGACTGGACTCCCGAACTCTGGGACCCCTATAGACACTCCAATTTGACCCCGCCGAATTGTAGACTTATCCAGTTGAGTTCGATAACGAAAATCAAGTGGGAATGATGACTCTGCATAATCATTGGGAAGCAATCCAAGTCCAGTATTCCATAAAACCAAATCACAAGATCACATCTTTTGGACTTTGAGGCCACAACCTTCAAAACCTTGCGACCTGGTTCTTCACTGGTTTAATTCAACCGCAACCTTTTGAGCCTTTCGACCGTTTATTTGATTGTTGCGACCACATTAAATTTTATCACGATCGCAACCTTTATCCTCATGGTCGCAACCTTTGAAGGTGGCGACCGCAAGCTTTGTGAGCCCAGTCTAAGCATCGAACGTGGCAGCATCTCATTGGCTAACATACTCTATATAAACGTACATTTGGTACGATTTCAAGACACCTTTTTTCTAACGTCAATATACTGCCGCTTTATCGAGTACTATTCTAAAGTATGCTAGTACTCTGCTGTATTCTTGACTCACATTCCAATCCATACTCTCGCTCGACTTTGATCTGGAAACTAGAATTGGACTGCTGCTCGAAGACCAGATAGCTGATCACCACACTCTATGGCTCGAGGATTCATTTGGATTGTTGCATCCCAATTATTCTGTTGGAACCCCGACATTTCTCTCCTCACATTTTCTACCCCTGTAAGGAGGTTGGGTTTTAATTTTGAATATTAATTGCTAAATCGCATGTCATTTCTCTAGTGTCATTATCACAAGGTTTAATCATCATGTGTTAAATTGATTATTCTGATTAGTAGGATAGTGAACACGTTTATTTTTTAGATTTGATATCACTAGGTTTAATTATCTTGATTCGTTAAACTTGAAAACATGCTTAGTTGTAAAAAATTTGGTTAACTATCATTACAGTTTAATTAAAACAGTCTCAGTTATGTTCTACCTACACTGTACACTAGCACCTCAATACACTATCCATCAAAAAAGTGCTCACATACCTTGCGGTCACAATATCCTATTGTTGCGGTCGTGATCAAAATGATTTGACAGATTTGCGGGAGTGATTCTATTCCTCACGACTGTAACCTTTCTGGTTCCTTTTCTTGCGACCGTAACATTTTTATATTACGGTTGCTATCTTTGTTTATTTCTAGTGGCTCAATTCTATTCCAGTAGCCAATTTTTGCCTTTTACAGAATTCTGTTGATTACCATAATGTAATTTGTAGTGTATTTCTATCATGTTCATAAACTATTAGAATTGTCTTACCTTTGTTTAAAATTTTGATATGCTTACTAGGTATTGTTTTAACATAACTAAGGCATATAGTTTCATCTTTTGTGTATCGCATGCGGCTTCAATCATGTATTCTTAGCTAAACTTTACATGTTTAGGATTTAAGGTCCCTTTCTTATAATTGGTTTCTTTGTTTGGTGTTCTATATTCCTATGCTATATATTTTCTTTATTTGATTTTGGATATTCTTTCTTTGTCTCCATTTTCTATATTTGTATGTATTTGAAAAATTTAATTAAAAGAACCAATGATGATTAGTAGAAGTCAACCTCACAGTTGGGCGAACGGAGTACCTAACACCTTTTCCGATTCGTACCTTAACCCCTGAACCTTTGTTTTCTCTAGTTAAACGTTTCAAAGATCAGTGGCCCATTTTTATTTTTTTTATTTTTCTCAAAAATCAAGTGGCTACTCTATTTTTTTCAACAAAAAGGATTTTCCAAATCATTTGATTTTCAACGTGTTAAAAGTTTTCAAAATAACTCTTGAATTCCTTATTTTTGAACCAAGCCTTAAATCTCGGCACCACAACCCCCGGGACCCCAAACCCCAAACCCCCAGACCCTCGGACCATGGAGACCCTAGACCTCGGGACCTTTGGACCCCAAGACCCTCGAGCCCTTGGACCCTTGGAACCCCAGACCCCAAGAGCCTTGAACCCTCGGACCCCTGGACCCTAAACCTTAGGACCCTGAGACCCCCGAACCCTAGACACTTGGGACCCCGAGACCCTGGGACCCCGGGACCTCAGGATCCCCGTAACCTCTGAACCCCCGAACCCTAGGAGCCTAAGATTGTGGTGTTAAGATTGTTTACTAAAAATCACGATTTTCATTTTAGTATTTAATTTTATTTTTTAATAAAATTAATTTTTTATTTTATAAGAATCTTAATGAGTAATATATGCATTTTATTATTTATTTATGATTTGCATGGGTATTTTTTATTATGCATAGTATTTAATCTAGTATGTAGAGTTCGATTTACACAGAAAAGATCAGATTATCGGTTCTTGTAGAATATAAGTTTCGGTTTATAGTTTAAATAGAATTAGACACACCACCAGTACGACTGTAGCACAATATTTTAGTAGATCTGTCTTTTTTACGGGTTATGGTAATTGTCTTGATAATTATTTTGACTCATTGTACTAGTACACTTTGTGTGTATTAAACATGACTAAGTTGGGGTAATTAATTTTATACTGATTTTATAAGTTAATTTACACCCGATGGTTATTACGAGTGCTTATACTCTTAATTTCGAAATACTTATTATTTGCGTATCTTTAATATTCGTTGTTTTGATTCATTAGAAGGTGCAATTTTGTATGAGTCTATAATCCTAAAGAATTGGATAACGATATTAATTATATGGTGAATATTTATTATTGACGGAATTCACGTCCCGAAAAATCGAGATTAATGATATTCCATTAAGGAAGCTTATAAGTTTTGACCGAGCCAAACCCTACAAGTGGATTTTATAATTCGGCAGTCAAATAAGTTAAGCGGAAGGGCTTACGAATTTTTTTTTTAAGAAGCCGATTAAATATAATTATCAGTAATTTAATTGAATCAGAAGATATCTGTAATCTTAACGTGTGTAGAATAATTAAGTATTTAATAACAAAAGGTAGAATACTACGATTTTGATAATAAGGTTGAGAGTGCAATTATAATTATTCAGTGGAATTAATTATAATTTATGTTTTTATGAAATTGCTTTTGTGTTGAGCAGAATTTTATAATTACATTCAAAGCCATGTTTTATTTACTCCACAGGTCTCTACTGTAACCTATTTATATGCTGTTATAAAATATAATGCCATAATTCATATATTATTTTGTCAGTAATTAGGTTGATAGGGTTTTCACGTTATCTGAAAATTCTAAACCTAATCAATAAGGTTTTGAAGAACACGATAGACCAAAACATACATTTTGTTCATGTTTAATATTCAGGAATACAGCAGAAGGCTTGTGTCGGAGATTTGACTAGAAGTCAAAAATCGCGGCAGACCGTTTACTAAAAATTGTTGCAGCAACCGAAATCATCCAACCAGATTTTGAAATGTATATTATCCTAAAACTAACTTTGGAAGTATTACAGGGTTTTATTTTGATTGTTCGATATTAAAAAATTTTAATCTGGAACCTGTTTCTGCGTTTTCATGTCCGAATATTTTTTAACTGAAATCATAGACATAATCTTAGGATCTTGACAGTTTGCCCCAACAATTGGTATAAGAGCCGTTTTTGATTATGTATAATTTTAATCATAACTTCGGGTAAATTTAGATTGTGTTAACTCGATTTTGCAGGCAATCTAATCCCGACTATTAATGATTATTATTTATTTTGCATGTTTGATTTCAAGATTTGAATTATAATTATTAAATTAATTTTTTTTAACTACGAGAGTTGATCGTAGTAGATTGATTATGAACTCCTCAAAGAAATAGGATCAATGTAAAAATTAATTATTTTTTAGTTTATAGTTCTTTTTTTTTAATTTTATGTAATCAAAAAAAAAAAACACACCAAAAGGCGGCGCACATGCTCGGGTTTGGAATTCATGCACTTGAACATTATCTAGTAATCAACAAAGCCACCATTCGGTCCATGATTATCATGCACAATCTTGGAGCATTAGGAATCCCATTCCGTCCAGTGTGACGGCCTCACATGAATCCATGCATTCTAATAATTCACATGGGATTTTCATTAACCATTGCTTCACGCTGAGTATCATTAACCATTGCCACGTGGATCTTTTGTCCTTATCATTCATGGATATTGGGATTCAATATAATTCTGTTGGAATTTACGATGGATGAACAATCAATTCCAAGAATAACACATCGGCAATCCTAGTAACGCAAAACAATAAGCAGCGGCGCATAACACAGGCGCGTTGCACGCACACACCATGGCGCGGCACGGTTTGGCGTGGCTAGGCGGCGGCAGCAGTGTTTTAATTGGACTGTGATTCACAAAAATTGAGTCTATCAAGGTTACTAGTTGGCTGTAAAATTTTGATTGGATCAGAATATCAGAATTTCCATTCTAACATAATTACAGATTTTTTGGATAAATAGAAATTTTTTAGCATAACAGTTATAAATCAACCATAAAAGCCGAGATTTAATACATTATTTACTTAAATGAAATGCGTGAATACTTTTATTTCAGTTTATTTATTTGTTCCTATTTCAATTAATTCTTGTTAATTCGAAATTAATCTTTTTTATAACAAAAAAATAAAATAAAATTTTCTTTAATAAAATTAATTTTTTAAGAAAAAAAATTTAGAAATTTTATTTTGTTACATTAAAACACGTTTAAGATGATTTTTTTTTAAAAAATCAGATATATTGGAAAAATATGACGGTTAATTTCGAATTTTTTGAATTAATTAAAAGAAGTTTAATTTAATAAATTATTTTTTTCAAAATATGTGTAATGAAAAATCAAATCAAATTCTTTAATTTTATTTAAAATTATTTTTTTTAAAAAAATAAATAGAATTTAGTAATTTTATTTGTTACACATAAAAACACGTAAAGATTGTTTAAAAATTAGAATTCTTTGTAACGTGGTTTTAAAAAATTATAAATTTATTTTAATTGAACATATTTTATAACCCTAAAAATATTTTAAAAACTAAATGGGTGATGGAATTTATTCGCAGATAAATCTCACTATCTCCATCACTAGTTCGCAGGTGATGGCATTAGGGTCTTCCTTCCCATTGGACATAATTAATTATAGGTTTACCGATACGAACCTATTTAGAGATAATTCGAGATAATTGTTAGTGTGAATCACTTCTAATCTGAAGGGTTTATTGTAAAGCGATTGATTCGGAATTAAGTGATGGTTTACACTTAACTTTAATAATAGTATCATCTCCATCTAAGTCACTGTTATTATTTATTTGACCGAAGACACATTAGCTATTTAATTTTACTTGGCAAGTCTATTGCCTAGATAATAAAATTAATAAGAATTGGCATATATGGACAAATGATAAATAGTAGACGTTCTTCCCATTAAAGCATGCTATTCACGGTGTACTAGGCTGTTGATGATTTTTTTTTAAAATGGTGAAGGAAATCGATTTTAAATTAAAATTTAAAATATTTTCTCATCATAATTAATGATTTTTTAATTTTGTAATTCTTAACATCAAAATAGCTTTCAATCTACTCACGGCTATACTTAGAGAAAACAAACTTATGGGTCCTAATTATGTTGACTCGAAAAGTAATCTGAATATTATTTGAAGTGTCGAGGGTTTTCATAGAAAGGCAAAAAATGTGTTTGTCTCTGAAAAAGGTTCTTTCTCTGAGTCGAAAGACAAGAAAAAGAAAAAGGTTCAGAAACAGGGTGGCACAATTTTCAAGGTAGTTAGTAGGCCATGGACTGGTGTGAAAAAGTCAAAATGCAATTGTTTTCACTGCAACAGACACAGCATTGAAAAAAGCAATGTCTAGTTTATCTTAGCAAACAGAACAACAAAGGTAATTTATGTTCACTAGTTGTGGAAAGATGTTTAGCAGTGTTATCTACCGGTACTTGATATGTAGATACATAGCCACTAATTATGTTTGTAATTCTTGCAGAGATTCTTGAAAACTATACAACTTAGTAATTGAGAGATTTACCTGCACAGTAATAATATAAGGGGGGCAGCAGTTGTAGTGGAAGATATCTCTCTCATTTTTAGTGGAGATATAATTTTAATATTGAGAGATTGTCTTTATGTACCGTCCATTAGAAAGAATTTAATTTCTGTTTCTAGATTGGTTAAAGACAGATATTTGGTTTATTTTAATAACTCTATGGTTATTAAGGATAATAAACAATTTATCTGTTCTGGTACATTGGTCGATGATCTTTATGTTATTAGTTCAATATCTCATACGCTGCAACTGAATGAATTAAATAATATATTTAATTCAGCATTTAAAAAAGTAACTTTCTTTAATGAACCAAACGCATCTTTGGTACTTACGCCTAGATCATTAATTCAGCATTTAAAAAAGTAACTTTCTTTAATGAACCAAACGCATCTTTGGTACTTACGCCTAGATCATATTAATCTGGAAGGGATAAATAGATTGGTAGAAGATGGATCTTTGAGTTCATTAGAAGTGGAGAAACTTCTTGTCTGTGAATCATGCTTGGAGGGTAAAATGACCAAAAGGCCATTTTCGGCTAGAGGCTATAGAGCTAAAGAATCGTTAGAATTGGTTCACTTTGACTTATGTGGACCTATGACTATCCGGATTAGAGGAGATTTTAAGTATTTTGTCACTTTTATTGATGATTACTCAAGGTATGGATACATTTATTTGATGCACTAGAAGTCTGAATGCTTTGAGAAATTTAAAATATTTAAGGCGGAAGCAGAGAAGCGTATGTAAAAATGTATCAAGATACTTTGGTCTAACCTTGGTGGAGAGTACCTCTTTGAAAAGTTTAAGGATTATTTTTCAAATGAGGGAATTACATCCCAGTTGACTGCACCAGACACTCCACAGTAGTATGATGTAGCAATAAGAGAGAATAGGATTCTTGTGGAGATGGTGAGATCTATGACGAGTTATTCGAACTTACCTAATTTGTTTTGGGATTTGCATTAAAGACAACATCTTATATTCTAAATTTGGCACCTTCTAAGTCAGTACCTTCTACTCTCATAAAATTGTGAATCGGGCACAAGCCTAATCTAAGACATATTCTGATTTTGGGGTATCTAGCACATGTGATAAAAGAGAACATGGATAAGTTAGAACCAAGAGCAAAAGTCTGTTTCTTTGTTGGATATCTCAAGGGAATGAAGGGTGATTTATTTTATAATCCTAAGGATTAGAAGGCCATTGTCAGTGCCAATGTCCGATTTTTGAAAAAGAATTATGTAATGAACCCCAAGTGTGAAACCCTGACGCGTTTTATTTTGTAAATGGTCTAAGTGTTCACGGGAGTACGGATTAAAGTTTGGTCTACTTTCTTGGTATAGTTTTTCTCCCAGTGATGACCGCTCGAGTGGTGGGTGTGCGCTCGAGCGGGGTGGTGCCAGAGAGTGGTTCTGTGTGGTGACCGCTCGAGCGGTGCTTGGGCGCTTGAGCGGTGGGGTGGCAGAGTGGTATATCGGCAGGGGTCTGCTCGAGCGGTGCTTGGGCGCTCGAGCGGTGGAGGCCTGGCGCGAGATTCTAGAAAAATGTGATTTTGACGCATGTTCGGGTTCAGAGATTTTGCAGGGTTGGTCCGGGGGGCTGCGGGAAATTGTGGTGTGAATTTTTTAAAAAAAAAAAAAATATTTTGGAGACCTATAAATATCTAGAGTTAGATATTTTCAAAAGATATTTTTAAAACTTAACTCCTAAATTTTTTTCTTTTTTCTATGCCTTCTCTCTAACTTCTCGGGGGCCCAGGGTTTGGTTTTCGATGATCAGATTACGGATTTTTGGTATCGGCATCGAGGGCTAAGCAACCATCCGGTCAGATTTTGATTTCAATGAAGTTTGTTTTTACACGTGGATCGAGACGTCGAGCTTTTAGCTCAACGAGGTAGGATTCTAGACTCTATTACTGTTTAAGGGTACTACGTGCAATTATAAGTATTTTGACTGGTTAAAAATGCACGGACAATAGTTTATGTTTCGTTAAATCGGGTTTTGGTTTAAAAAGGCATTTGTGTTGATTTCGGTTGGATGAAAATGGATTTTGAAATGTTCCTTTCGAGGATCTATGGTAGTTTCGAGTTTGGTTATATCTGAGGGTGTTTAAAAGGTGTTTGGAGGCTTTATTTTGTGGTTGAGATGATGATTAGTGAGTGTTTGAGGGATTGGAGGCTTAGAACACCAAGAACATATTTTTTGGGTTCTTCTCGGGTAGTAGCTTGCTCGAGCGCCTGATGTCTGCTCAAGCGGACTGGCTGTGCAGAGCCATTTTGTTTTGGTGTTATCTTCCTAATCTGAATTCAAAATTGGGTTGTTCTTGTACTCAAATCGAAGCACCGGAAGTCTTCTTTCCAATGGCATTTCTCTCACCTTAAAATTCTTTTTCTAGAAAAAGTTATGACCAAAAGAGTGAAGGTGTGTCAAGATTTTCAAGCCATTTTCACCCGCTTTTGGCTGAAGGTTTGGGAAAAAATTATTTTTCATCCGTGTGAGGCCTTTTGATCAAGTCTCTTGTTCTTAGGGAGTTTGTTTGTGGGTGTTTCACATGGCCCCGGTGTTGGGACGTGATAGTGGTGGTTTCCCAGTTATGCTGCATACAGTTATACGCTTTTCACCGATTAAAATGCTTATATATCATGTGTTATGTTTAAACCTTGTTTCGGATAAAAAGCATGTTTTACGCTTTTCTTGGTTTATTGCATGATATAACTTGTGGTTGGATGGTTTTCAAAGGGTGTTCTTGAAAACGGTGGAAAATGGCGGTTTTGTGAAAAATCTCGACATTTTATGTTTTGGAGGTTTGGAGCTAACCCTTGGGGTTGAGTATCAGGTTTGGAACGTTTTGTTGGAAACGGGAAAAATATTTTGAAAATGTTTTGTTTGATCTCCATGATTCATGGATTGGATCTCGTGTTTATACATGTGTTGTATAATTGTTTTTCTAGAAAACTTTTTGGAAAGGTTTTGTTGATCTCCATGTTGACGGATGGATCTGTATATACATGTATAATGTATATTTGAGAAATATTTTCGTAGTTGAGCTACGGTTCAATTTTTGGATGATTATCTCGATGTACCGGGATGACGTGGATGTGGCACGAGTTGCCCTCGGTGAAAGTCCTGAAACGTGCGCAGAGTAGGTACTCAGGTCCTTCGGGTTAGTTCCTGTAAATTAAGACGGATGGGTGCTCAGCTCCCTCGGGGTCATAGCCCATAAATTGAGTAGTTATGTCGTAGTACTCCGTATAGAACTTGTGTGTAACTAACCGGTCCCATGATGTATGGGGATTAGATACTGGACATGGGTCTATAGTTACTACCTCTGTCCCCTTGTGATAGAGTCGGTACATAGGATCATATTTATCTTTTCTGCGATGGTACATTCCGCGAGGGAACAATGTTTTTTATTACAATTTTATTTTCCTCGGTTGTGTGTTCCGAGTGGGAAAATAATATTTTAATTCCGGTTGTATGATCCGGGTGAACAAAGATCATGTTTTTTATTACTGTTTTATTACAGGTTTCCCTTAATTTTGGCATGATATCTGTTAGGATGATATACATAGTTTGAAGGATAAAAATGTGGGTTTTATGAGATAAAACTGTTTTTGAGGCCCGTGTTGGCTTGGTGGAAAACTTGTGATTTTTGAGAGAAAAACCTTTTTGGCTTTCGTGGTCGAGTTAGCTCCTACCATATGATTGCATAGCCTGCTTTACAGCTTTATTGTCTTTTTCTATTGGGTTTCGGCTCACGGTGTGGGATTTTGCTGTAAAACTATTTTCAGGTGAACACGTGGAGTTGACCTAGAGGCTTGTGGTGATGGAGAACTTGCTATAGTTTTTCTGTTTTGGACATGTACTTATACATGTGATACCTGTTTTAGAAGGATGGTTTTGTACGCCTTTCGGCGATATATTTATTCATGTATGAGTTTGCATGATTTTTGTTTATGAGAGATAAACTTGGGGATTTTTTATCCAAATGATATATAATTTTGAGTTGATGGCTTTCCAACTGCAAATCTTATTTTCATAAACAGTTATTGGGGGGCTTTCGAGTGACCCTGGTATTTGGAGCGTGATAACTTGGTATCAGAGCTCTGGGTGCGAATACTTATGAGCCATGGGAAAGAGGGTTCACCTTGTGAGGATGTGTGTGTGCTTGGTTGCATGTTGATGTGGTATATATGTGAGCATGGAGGTTGGACCTTAAGATTGATTTGTCTTGTGCTTAGATTAACAAACTTGGGAGCCAAGTTAGAAACGCGTTTCGCGGACGTAATTTCTAACAAGGAATCTAAGTGGGTAGTCTAAAATGACGTGTCATTCTTGTCGGTTCTCTTTGGTATCGGGGTTGTATCTGCGTAATCATTGTGGCTATGAAATAACATGATTATGTGGTATGTGGTAAAGATAACATGATAGATCGACCTTAGGTTGTCGTGTTTCATGTTTTCCTTTCTTTATGACCTATACCCCTTAGAGGCGGCGAGACCGTGGTTTGGGTTTGGTTATGTGCGACTCGGTTGTTATCAGTTGCAGAGGTACAGTAATGGGTTGAGTGTTGATCGCCTAGTATGTGGTAGAACTCCTCTGTGAGTCGAGTTTGGCCGTGTGATAGATTAGGTACGTCTTGAGCCATGCTATGTTATGAGCCGTGTACTCAGGATGAAATATGGACAGGAACGTAGTGGATGGGAGCGTAGTAATCCTTGGCCGGGCGTATGTTGAGATAGCAGAACATGTGGTTCTGGAGATATCCCCTGGTAGTCAAGACGTT
>JAUMHN010249381.1:0-19786 GCA_032360265.1 Heliamphora ciliata | reverse complement strand
AGAACAAATTGTGAAATGTGAACCAACATGTGAAAATTTGAAATGTGGGATATGCATAATGAGGGGCTGCGGTCCTGAGGTGAAAGCCCGCGAAGGTTTTTGCATAATGAGGGGCTGCGGTCCTACGGTGAAAGCCCATTGCATTCAAAGATTAAATGTGAAAACTAAATACTTGATTTCAATGAACCGTACGGGTTGATGTGAATTAAGTTGGCTTGGCGGGTCCACGGTGAAAGATCGAAAACTTGCGCAAGATGGGGACCACATGCCCACGGGTTAGCCCTCGAAATGTGGTGTTGTGTCGCGGTGAGTTATAGAGCTGTCTATTACCCAATGGCTTCGCATAGCCTATTGGGGAAATAGGAAGGGGTTTCTATAAGTTGCGTCCGACGCCGGTTCATTGTTATGATACGATTTTGTGATAAATTGAGTAATAAAAATGTGATTTGGTAAATGTGAAAAATCGGGTAATGAGAATAAATGTGAAAGAAAGGAATATTTGGAAAAGGGTTTCATGAATGAATAACTTGGCGTGCGTGGAAATAAATAATGAATTTTTTTTGAAATTTGTATTTTATTCCGGTTGCACCCATCACACCTCACAAATCATGCTTAGTATAGAGTTAGTCTTTATCTTACGAGTTTCGGCTCATGTATGTATACAAAACCATTTAAGGTTTCGAGGATCTGGGATGATACCAGGGCGGAGGATGCATGTGGAAAAAAGGTAATGGGGAAAAATTTAATAGTTCTGTTGTATTTACATTATGATTGTATAGAAAGTGAAGTGGATAATTGTAATAATACCAGTGTTGTAAATAAACTCTTTAAAGTTGAAAATTTTGGTTAGCCTTTGTGGCACATGTGTATATCATGAGAATAAAATGTTTCATTTACGATTGCTAAACGGAAATAAAGTGTTGTTTTATCATGAGAATAAAATGTTTCATTTACGATATCATGTGGGTTAATTTGGGTTGTGTCCATGGGTTCCCGGCGTTCGGGACGTTACATTCTACTCCATCAACACTTAAATAATTTTAAAATAAAACGGGTCGGGGTGTCACAACTCTCCTCCCTTTAAGGAATTTTGTCCCCGAAATTCAACACTGAATCTCAAGCCAGACACCCTCCATCAACAATCTCTTATGCAAACCCAACAACACCGCACAACAGCAAAAATGCCCCAGCAACTGAAACCCCAAGACTGTCATCACACGAAGTCACATGTTCCGTACACAAACCTTATTCAAGTTCTGACGATCACTTGATAACCACTTACTTTGATACCACATCGCTATCCTGTTGGTGCTAACAATGCCGTCACTGAAGCTGATAAGACGTTCATCCACGAGCAACAACATAAACACCCGATTCTAGCGAAAAACTCACTGAATTCACCTGGAATTCCAAAGAACGCAATTCATCTAAACCGCCATCCGACATCAACCCCAAACTCATAACACATACATCGATCCCTTGGATCCACAACAGTAGAATACTCAAACCTAAGACTTATCCGTCATGTAACCAACCAAGACTTGCCTCTCACGCTTTGCAATTTCTTCTTATACAGAACTCATCACGACTCATCCGTTCCCAACCAAAAAATCACGTCAGTCCCGACAGGCCATACCAACCAAGGCTTCTCAAACATCGAGTCCTTCTTAACTCATACATTACCACATTCTCGGGACCACTATTTGAACAAACGGTTACACCAAAACACAACACTTGCCACAGTCAATGACCACTCCTCGACTTTAGGAACTCTGAGTTGCTTAAAGCCCCAAACAGAACACAAACCCAAACTCACAAGACCATCCATAATACAACTTTAACTTCCAGTGACATACTCTCAAGAGGAGCCATTTACCAAAATAAAGCCACTAAACATGCTTCAACTACACTCGAAGAAAACTCTGCTCATACAAACACTCAACAGTTTACCAACCACGACCAACCTCACGTGGCTAACCCCAATTCACCAACGAGTTCCACTACGCACCAAGCGATCGACACACAACCCATAACCTTACCTCTCAGCAACCAACAGCAACCGAGCACACATCCAAGACCCAAACCACAGCCTCGCCATCTTCAAGGATATACCGTTCATATATAAAAGAAATATAGGACACAACAACCTAAGGTCGACCCATCATGTTATTTCTAACACATACTACATAATCATGCTAACACTTAACCATTCAAGATTTGTTAAATAAACCCCACATACCGAGGAGAACTGACAAGAGTGACGCGTTAACTTAGATAACCTACTTAGATTCCTTACTATAAAGTACGTCGGCCAAACGTATTTTTAACTTAGTTTCCAAATTTGTTAATCCAAACGCTCGAAGGCAAGACTAATCATTGAAACTCAATTTACACTAAAAACGTGTTTAGAAAATACGCTTTCATCGAAACTAAACTTAAACTGAAAACGTGTTTATTAAACATGCTTTATTTACAAACTCTGAAAACGTGTCTAACAACAATGCATTGTTTGACACTAATTGAAAACGTTTTCACTAAAAACGTTTTATGTATTAAACTAGAAAACGTGTTTGCTAAACACGTTTTCATGTTGTTATTTTTCATTTCCAACATTATGTGGAGGTTAAGCTTAAAACGTGTTTAGCATGCTAAATATGTTTTTACGTAGGTTGGGAATAAAATTAAAAAATCTCTAATTTGTGAATTAAGTTTAAAATTCTACTTTTTAAGCTCAAAAATGAGAAAAAGTTGTATAAATTAAGTATTATTATGACCCAAAACATTTTATACAAGTAATATACATACTAATATAATATTATAGAATAACAAAGGCAAACAAATCATTATTAAAATTTTTACACATTTAAATAAGTCAAAAAGTCACATCTAGTCAAAGTAGCTTAATTGCCAACATTTAAACAATTAATTATTTTCAATATTTTTATAAACTATAATAATAATAATAACGCTAAAATAATTCATTTTAGTAAGCTAGAAGACCAAAAAGATACATCAACTCAATTTTAAAAATATTTTCTTAAACAATGTAGTATTAAAATACCACCAAATAAGCACTTAAAGCAAAATTTGAGCACATAACCCAACCAAACAGCCCCTTAGCCGAATTCCTCTCTTCTCATCTGCAAAATTCAGATTTCAAAATGTCTTAAAAAGAGAATCACCCACTATGCAAATAATCACAAATTAGAAAAATTTAAAATTATCTCAACTAGCATCATTATCTCCACTATATCTTTTTCCTATAAAAATAAGACTTAACCACCTCTTCCCTTCTTCATATTTTGGTTGAGGGAGTGAGAGAGCACCAGAAAATACTCCAAATTTTCTAGAGAAGGAGGAAGAAAGAAGAAGAGAGAAAGAGGAACCAAGAAGAGGAGCAACAAGGTGGTCTTAGTAGGCCAAAGAAACTAAAGCCAAGTTCTTTTCAACCATCTACTCTTAGATCATCCAACAAGTAAGTAAATCCCCTAAAACCTTCTGATATTGTCTCATAAAATAGCCCTCAATCCATCTCTGTAATCAACCCTAAGAAAAAGAAATAAAGAATAACTCAAAAAGGTGTCGTAGGAGTAGTTTATGAACTGTTTGTGTATGTTCAACATTTGCATGTGCTTCATGTGTATATTTTTGAGTTTTATGGTTTAAATATGTTCTGGAGTTTTGGTTTATATGAGTATATGACATGCATGCAAAGAAAATATATAAAAAATGGACACCACATGAATTAAGCTATCAAAATCCTAAACAACTTGATTTTATGGGCTTACCAACTTTCTGCCATGAATTTTAAAACATCATATCTAATTGTAGAAAAATGATCTAAACATGATATTTATGTCAAGACCTAGCTTTCTGAGTTAGCTTTCATAAAAAAATTAGTTTGAAGTGATTTCGTTGGGTAGAACACCAGATATACCATTTTTTCCAAAGAGTGTCAGATTTTGACCACTCTGAGTTATAGACCTAAAAACACCACGCTAGAGTGAGAACTGAGCTTGGGTCAAAACATAAAACTTGTAGAGGAATTATTTAGCTTGCTGTTCACCAAATATGAGCCAACAATATGAAGTCTTGGTAGGTCAAAACCATTTCCAAAGTCACTGTTAAGATTCAGTAACTAACAAACTTCTTTGTCACACTTTTTTTGAGTAATTAAATGTAACATAAAAAAAAAGAAGTACAAGAATTCAAGGGGCATACCCCAGGAAGATACAACACTAACCAAACAAAACAAGGAAACTAAGAAACATAAACCACAAAACCCCCGCACGGAAGCGGGGGAAACTTGCTAACCAAGCAAAAACCACATACGGTCTCCTTGAAAGAACTACTAACTTAAATGACCAAGAGCTGGTTTCTTCTTTTCCTTACCACTGGACGGCTTACTCTGCGTACTCCTTGCCTTCTGTTGAGAATGAGAAAATTCATACTCGCCATCCGAAAGGCCTTGGGACCGTTGTTTCTTTGACTTTTTCTTACGCACAGGCACGCTATAGAAATTTAAAGTAGAAGTTACAGTTACCGCTTGCTCCCTGTCACCCAGCTCTGCTGAATTTGAAAAGTCCATAGAAGCTGCATTATTTCTAGGCTTCTCGTAATCACCCTCTTCAGCCACAGAAATCGGCAGGTCCGACGCTTGCTCAGTTCTAACTTTCTCCACTGGGCCCGGAGGGTTAGAATTCCCAGTAACCAGAGTATCATGTGTGACAATTCTACGATTCCCATTTTTCCCGTTACCAACTTCAACCCATTCAATTTGAACCTCAGACATCTCTACACTTGCCTTTTGCACAGACTGTACAATAGGTTTGCACTTACTAGTTTCCTGACCGAAAACGTGACAATTCGAACATATGTTAGGAAGAATGTAGATAACATATTAGAAGCCAAAAACCTAAGTTTTTAGAAGCCAAATTCAAACGTGGTAAACATGAAAAATGTAGATAACATATTAAACTAAATACTGAGCGAAAGTCAGTCCAAAATACCCGCAGATGTTATTCCAAAGATTTTGAGCATTCCCTATTAAAAACCTATTCTGTAGACCCTTTTTAGGCTGACTGAACCATTTTTATAAATTGCCCAAAATCACTAACGTTTTCCAAAGAACTTGCCCTAGCACAAAACATGAAACTTGTAGGGGACACCTTAATCTAAAATCTCACCAAAAATCAGACCTATAGCCCATGAAATGATGCCCCAAAATCGTGGCCAATAGAGGCCCAATTTCTATGTTTTTCTTTGCAAAATGCTGAACAGTTTTCACTTAAATAAAATAGATGACCCTTTTGCCCTAGGATTTGACCTTAATGTTAAACATGAAAGTTGTAAAAAATATTTTTATCTAATTGGTGTTCAAAAATAAAAAATTAAATCCATGCATATGTACCTCAAAACACTGTTGTAACTTTAAATTTGACAATTAAACATTTACTTAAATTTGGCTAAGTGTATGAGTGGCATGTTACTTTATGGAACTTGAACATATGAATTTTAATTGATTTATGTGGGTGATTGGTATTTGAAATTAACAAATTGATGATTATAAACCATGCCGATAGGTTGGTTCAATGTAACATAAATTATAGTTTGTGCCTCATATACTTGTATTCTATGCTTTAGTGAGTTGTACCTTATGTTTTAAAGACTTGTACTTTATGCTATGTTAGTTGCACGTCATGTCATGTTTAGTTTCATACCATGCTATTGTTAAGTTGTACTTCAAGATACGAGTTGTCGTACCATAGGCATTATTACATTGTACTTGGGGCATCTTGTGGGTTGCATCATGTACAATGATTTTGGTTATTTTGTATCTCGATTATATTTGTTGGGTATATGTCCCCTTGATTTCCGTCTATCCTTGAGTTATGGTTATATTATAAGAGTGGTGTTGACACAGGCAAAATTGGGTAATTTCGAAGAGGAGCCTAATTCTGCGGATCTAATCCCACTACGGTGGTAACTTCGGAGAAGAGCCCAATTATGGCGGTCCTAAATCCCTCATCTTGGTACTCTAAATAACGTTAAGTGTTTCTTAAAATTCCTGCTATTAATTAGACTTTGGGTCGATGCCTAACGAGCATCCTGGTCCTTAATGTGGAATTGGTTGGCCCGCCCCCACGCTGTTTCTATAGAGTAAAACGACTTAGGCATGCAGTCAAGGCGAGCGTTTACCTTTCGCAATGGGGCGAGGATAGGTTTGGTGATCAAATTCCTATTAAGTCTACTCCGTAATTCCCAGCGTGGAATTCATATTATGGTCTGGATGTATGTCGGGTTGGGCAACTGTATCACGCACTTGCACAATTTTTCTTATATATATGCTTACCCTGTTGAAAATGTAAATTTTTTTATCCCCTTGAATTTGTATTGGGTATCATACGATATGTATTGTAGGATATTTTGTTGTGAGTTTGTTAGACAGTTTAGGAAATTTGCTACTAGGATTCGGCTCATGGCATTTGTGCTACAGGTAAAGAAGAACTCTTTGAGAAAGTTGCACCTGTGGAAGAAGGTTTCGAGAAACAGAGTGAGTGGCAGGAGCCCGCCGATCCCGACAACGCTGTTTGAAGAATTTAAATTTTTCCCCTTTTGTTCTTTTTGTTTAGTTTCCACGAGCATATTGTAAATTTTTGTTGAATCCATTGGGGAAACTGTAATCGTTATGTACTTTTAATCAGTTCAAACTCTTAATGATGTAGTATTTATGATATGTAACTATGAATGAATGGTTAGAATATTCTCCTTATCTATATTTATGTATGTCCCTACATGCCCGGAGGACGGAGCGTCATAGTTGGTATTAGATCTTAGGTTTAGTGAAATCTTCCGGCCTTGGGTTATGGAAAACCGTGCATTCTGTCGCGTAGAGGCTATGTAGGACGCGTTGTATTAATTATAATTATTATTTATACATTATTAGCACTAAAATCTACAGCGTCTAAGTCTTATAGCTAGTCGAGTTAAAACATTATTGGGATCAGAAGCAACGGTAAATCTACATGCAAAAGACAAGTAAGGGCATCGAGATCGAGACCAAAAATCCATGCAACGAGTTATCTTATTTAAGCGGGGTAGACGGGAGAATATATGCACTACGAGAGGTTTTTATATATTATATCGAGAGCCACCGTCAGAACCTCGCAACTTCACAAGTTCCATTCTCGTTTATCCCAAACCTTTGGATAAACTTTTATACCCAGTTGAAATTCTTTGCTTTTCCTTCCTTCTAATTACACTGGTCCTCAGCAATGCTGTCTGGTGTCATTCATAAGTCATCCTTCTGCACCCAAGTCTTGTTGGTAACCCTATCGGGAATTACCCTTATCCTTTAAGTTTTCATTGTTGAGCCATGCCTAGATGATAACTAGTATTCGCATTTGATTGTCCTTCAATTCAAGTTATCATCCTTGAACTAACTCTTTATTCGTAGAACTCAATATCATTCCTTTAGCCCGGAACATTCGACATTACTAAGATCCTCTACCACCGTTCATCTTCCCATGATTTTAATACTACATCCGACTGAAGCAATTTTGTGAACTCTTGAAATCCCAACCTGGGGAGTCGACTCGGATGCTTGAATTGAAGTACATTAGGCCGACGTAACTTCAGAGAAAATATCTAGTTTGGCTACCCATTACTTAAACATATCTTTTGTCAAGATCAGATGTTGCACAGATTCTTCCCGAGAACATCCCTTTTTGTAGTAATTATTAGTTGTTGATCTCTTGTCTCCAATGCATCTGAGCCTCGATCGACCTCTCAATTTGGGTCAACGGTGATTATTTTAGCCATAACCCCCTTGTCCTAATCCAATCCATCTTTTGAATCATCTGGGAAAATTTTCCTTGTAAAGAACTAGTTCTCCTTCCCTTAGCCGCCTTATCCCCAAACTATAGCTCATTCAGCCTAGTATGTCATTCGAAATCCTCAGCTAAATGCTTACCTATTCACCGCCTTATGATCGCCTTCCTTAAAACTAGTAAAGTTGCGCTGACTATCCTTATTAAACCCTACGTATGTTTTTGTCTGTCCTCGATTGACTTTCAAAACCTTACCCAGTAGATAGGCGAGTAAGGGTGGTCGTTAGAATATTACGTCTCATTTGGAGGCTCCAACGGATTGAACTAGGCCATCAATGACCTATAGTCAAAGACGACAGTTTTGCATCGGGGAACCTACGACATCACCACCCGATAAAGTTCAAACTTTTGCAGACCAGTTCGTAGCTAACCCACCTATCTGAAAGACAAGAGGCAACGCCAAGCTCGAGACATTTGACTTACTACGCAAGAAAAAGAGGTACATCCACGCGCATTGATACTCATACTGACCTTCTCATCAAACGTTAGAATTCGGATTTCGCCATCGCTGGCTAAGAATGAAAAATCTTGACCACGACAATGAAAGTATGGAATCTGATAAAGATTTAACCACCAAGCCACGACGAATTGAAAGACTAGATAGTTACCACTGCCATACCTCTTGTCACGTTTAGTTTACCCTCGGACGATTAACTACCGAGTAAATGATCTAGTCATTGGAAAAGACCCTCAAAACCTACATGCCAACCCATCAGAGTCAAGCGTCAGAAGCCAGAAAAGACTCTACAACCTTTGGGGAGCACAAGACAGTTGTCCGATGTATCTACCCGCATTTGTTTTAGATAGGCCATAGCAAGCTTCGTGTTAAATCTTTTCTTTTCTTTCAATGTTGTATGTGTGTTTTGTGAATTTTTTTTGGAAACCTTGTATTGCCTACGCACCCAAGTTTGAATGACTTGAGATACAAGTATTGTTAAAAAAGAAAAAGCTTACACTCAATGCTTACCGAAAACAACCTCAAACTTAACTCTACATGACCCCCAGAGCATGAGCATAATCCAGAATTGAAACAACCCTTAAATCATAAGACTATCTTTTTTTAGGATGGCTTGTAGACAACCAAACCACCACCGACAAACTAGTGGACCCATTAATGACGAAGTACCTGGATTAGCTCAAGTTTTACGAGAGCTTGCCACCAGCATTAACTGTCCCCATGTGCGTGATAGAGCGTGGTTCTTATTAGAGCTTGAAAGACAACGAGCCCCTACGTTTAGGGGAGGAGTAGAACCGAAAGAGGCTGAGGAGTAGCTAAGGGCCATCAAGAAGTTATTCAACTCAATGGGAGTTCAAGATGAGGCCGATCAAGTGGCTTTAGCTACTCACCTATTGGAAGGAGAAGCCGATCATCGGTGGTTTATGATCAATAATAACACCTAAGATGTGGCAGCCTTAACATGGGATCAGTTTGAAAGGTTATTTTTGGATAAGTATTTTCCTGCTCCCTTCCGTCAGGAAAAGATTAGAGCATTCCTGGAACTTAAACAAGGATCAATGACGATAACCTAGTACGCTAATCGCTTCGAGAAATTGAGCCGCATTGCTACAATCGTTATACTAGATGAAAAGTCAAAGGCACGAACGATTGAGTGGGGCCTAGAGCCATCAATTCGGGAAAGGATCATCTGCATGCAACTTTCCACTTATCACAAGTCGTATGAGCGACACTAGTGGAAGAATCAGAATTGGCAGATTCAAGAAGGATTTGGAACCAAAGGAAGAGTAACTCTGGTCATGGAAAACCATTACGGAATAAAAGGCAATTCGTTCCTATCAAGCCGTACTCACAAGCTAGCGGGAAAGAACAACAAGGGGGACAACAGATGAACCCAATAATTTGTTTCAATTGCAATAAGTTTGGACATAAAAAGTTTCAATGCCCGTTACCAAGAGGAAGAAACTACAATATCCGTCGACGAAAGCAAAACCACGAATATAAAGAAAATCAACTTCAACAAGGAACAGATGGTTTGGGAAGGATGATGCTGCTTGATCAACAAGAGAATCAATAGATAGGAATGTTCACCTTCACAAGAGAAAAGGGAGTATTCGTCGATGATTAGAAGTACGCACGTATTCGCAACCCTGGGATGTGTGTTAGTTTAGCCTTGTTACATCATTACAAGTAAAGGGTACGCTTGAAGAATAAAGGCTTTTAGGTTAACTCTAGTCAGACAACTCTCGTGCCACAGATATCCAACGTGATCTTTGAAAAATTGTGTAGTTATCGATCAAAGATGTTAGTAAGACTAAACAATCATTACCCAGAGTGATACATGTAAAAACCCGACCTTGTCCACACCTCAATAAAGAACGACTCAAGTAAGCAAGGACACAACTTCAAAGAGAAGAGATGCAAGCAATCATCCACAACCTTTCGCATGAAATTTCAAGAACGAAATTTATTTAAGGGGGTAGAATGAACACCCCGGCCCGGATCTTAGTTGTAACAGCCTGGACTGTAACTAACCGTAGAGCGATCTAACCCAAACCCTAGTATTAGTGACGAATAGACAATGAGAACTTAGGTCGTTAATTACCCCAAAAAAAAACTTAGGTCGCTGCATGAATAGGAGAAACCCTAATCAACCCAAAATTCTAATTTGACCCAAAAATCATAAAAAGACCAAATACTAAGAGGCAAAACCCTAATACTCAGAAAAGTCTTGGAACAGCTTAAATTAAGTAACTAACATAAAATATAAAATTAAAAATAAAAAATTCTCATAATTAGAGAAAAATGACTATTTTGCCCATAGTATAGCAAAAAGTCCAAAAAAATTCAAAATTTGACACATGGACACCCAAAATTAGATATTTATATACAATTAATTAATAAAAGACAAAATAACAACAAAAATAACAAAAATACCCCTAGTGGCTGGCCACATTGGAGTTTGTGCCCAAAAAAGTGACTTTTTGCACTTTTTAAGCTAAAAAATGAGAAAAAATTGTATAAATTAAGTATTATTATGACCCAAGACATTTTATACAAGTAATATACATACTAATATAATATTATAGAACAACAAAGACAAATAAATCATTATTAAAGTTGTTACACACTTAAATAAGTCAAAAGTCACATCCAGTCAAAATAGCTTAAAGTAGCTTAATTGCCTACATTTAAACAATTAATTGTTGTCAACATTTTTATAAACTATAATATTAATAACACTAAAATAATTTATTTTAGTTAGCTAGAAGACCAAAAAGATGCATCAAATTAATTTTAAAAATACTTTCTTGAATAATGTAATGCCAAAATACCACCAAATAAGCATTTAAAGCAAAATTTGAGCACATAACCCAACCAAACAGTCCCTTAGCCGAATTCCTCTCTTCCCATATGCAAATTCAGATTTCAAAATGTCTTAAAAAGAGAACTACCCACCATGCAACCAATTACAAATTAGAAAAATTCAAAATTATCTCAACTAGCATCATTATCTCCACTATATCTTTTTCCTATAAAAATAAGACTTAAACCACCTCTTCCCTTCTTTGTATTTTGGTTGAGGGAGTGAGAGAGCACCAGAAAATAATCCATGTTTTCTAGAGAAGGAGGAAGAATGAAGAAGAGAGAAGGAGGAACCAAGAAGAGGAGAAACAAGGTGGTCTTAGGAGGCCAAAGAAACTAAAGACAAGTTCATTTCAACCATCTACTCTTAGATCATCCAACAAGTAAGTAAATCCCCTAAAATCTTTTGATATTCTCTCAAGAAATAGCCCTCAATCCATCTCTATAATCAACCCTAAGAAAAAGAAATAAAGAATAACTCAAAAATGCGTCGTAGGAGTAGTTTATGAATCTTTGTGTATGTTCAATCTTTGCATGTGTTTACATGTATATATTTTTGAGTTTTATGGCTTAAATTTGTTCTAGAGTTTTGATTTATATGAGTATATGACATTCATGCAAAGAAAATACATCAAAAAATGGACACCACATGAGCTAAGCTAACAAAACCCTAAACAACCTGATTTTCTGGGTTTACGAACTTTCTTCCATGAAATTTAAAACATCATATCTAATTGTACAAAAATGATCTAAACATGATTTTTATGTCCAGAACTAGAGTTTTCAGTTATCTTTCATAAAAAATTGGTTTGAAGTGATTTCATTGGGTAGAACTCTAGATATACCATTTTTTTTCAAAGAATGTCAGATTTTTGACCATTCTGAGTTTCAGACCTAAAAACCCTAAGTTAGAGTGAGAACCGAGCTTGGGTCAAAATATCAAACTTGTAGAGGACATATTTATCTTTCTTTCCAGAAACTATGAACCAAAAATATGAAGGCTTGGTAGGTCAACACCTTTCCCAAAGTCACTTTTAAGATTTAGTGACTGACAGATCTCTCTGTCACACATTTTTATGAGACTAAAAACCTAAGTTTTTATAAGCCAAATGGAAAAGTGGTAAACATGAAAAATGTAGCTAACATATTAAACTAAATACGGAGCAAACATCAGCCCAAAATACCCTCGGATGATATCCCAAAGGTTTTGACCATTCTCTGTTAAAAACCTATTCTACAGACCCTTTTTAGGCTGACTGAACCCTTTTTATAAATTGGTCAAAATCACTAACGTTTTCCAAACCACTTGCCCTAGCACAAAACATGAAACTTGTAGGGGTCACCTTAATCTAAATCCTCACCAAATATCAGACCTATATCCCTTGAAATGATTCCCAAAAATAGTGGTCAACAGAGACCCAATTTCTATGTTTTTCTCTATAAAATGCTGAATAGTTTTCACTTAAATAAAATAGATGAACCTTTTCCCCTTGGATCTAACCTTAGTGTTAAACATGAAAGTTGTAGAAAATATTTTTATCTAATTGGTGTTCAAAAATTAGAAATTAAATCCATGCCTAGGTACCTCAAAATACTGTTGTAATTTTAAATTTGACAATTAAACATTTGCTTAAATTTGGCTAAGTGTATGAGTGGCATGTTACTTTACGGAACTTGAACATATGGATTTTAATTGATTTATGTGGGTGATTGGTGTTTGAAATTAGCAAATTGATGATTAGAAACCACGCCGATAAGTTGGATCCATGTCACATAAATTAAAGCTTGTGCCTCATATACTTGTATTCTATGCTTTAGTGAGTTGTACCTTATGCTTTAAAGACTTGTACTTTATGCTATGTTAGTTGCACGTTATGCCATGCTTAGTTTCATACCATACTATTGTTAAGTTGTACTTCAAGATACGAGTTGCTGTACCATAGGCATTATTACATTGCACTTGGGGCATCTTGTGGGTTGCACCATGTGCATTGGTTTTGGTTATTTTGTACCTCGGTTATATTTGTTGGGTATATGTCCTTTTGAATTTGGTCTCTCCTTGAGTTATGGTTATATTATATTATAAGAGTGGTGTTGACACGGGTAAAATTGGGTAATTTCAGAGAAGAGCCTAATTCGACGGCCTTAATCTCACTGCGATGGTAACTTCGGAGAAGTGCCCAATTATGGCAGACCTAAATCCCATTGCCATGATGTTTTGAAGGGTAATTTCGAAGAAGAGCTTAATTCGACGGACCTAATCCCACTGCGGTGGTAACTTCGGAGAAGAGCCCAATTATTGCGGTCCTAAATCCCTCATCTTGGTACTCTAAATAATGTTAAGTGTCTCTTGAAATTCATGCTATTAATTAGACTTTGGGTTAAAGCCTAACGGGTATCCTGATCCTTAATGTGGGATTGGTTGGCCCGCCCCCACGTCGTTGCCATTGAGTAAAACGGCTGAGGCATGTAGGTAAGGCGAGCATTTACCTTTCGCAACGTGGCGAGGATAGGTTTGGTGATCAAATTCTTATTAAGTCTACTCTGTAATTCTCGGCGTGGAATTCATATTCTGGTCTGGATGTATGTCGGGTTGGGCAACTGCATTGCATTCATCTGCATCACGCACTTGCACAATTGTTCTTATATATATGCTTACCCTATTGAAAATGTCAAATTTGTTTATCCCCTTGCTCTTAAATTTGTATTGGGTATTATACAATATGTATTATAGGATATTTTGTTGTGAGCCTGTTAGACGGTTTAAAAAATTTGCTTATGGGTTTCGGCTCATGGCATTCGTGCCAAAAGTAAAGAAGAACTCTTTGAGGAAGTTACCCCCATGGAAGAAGGTTTCGAGGAATAGAGTGAGTGGCAGGAGCCCTCCGATTGCGACAACGCCGTTTCAAGAATTTAAATTTTCCCCCTATTGTTCTTTTTTGCTTAGTTTCCATGAGCATATTGTAAATTTTTGTTGAATCCTTTGGAGAAACTGCAATCGTTATGTACTTTTAATCAGTTTAAACTCTTAATGATGTAATATTTATGATATGTAATTATGAATAAATGGTTAGAATACTTTCTTTATCTACACTTATGTATATCCCGACGTGCCTAGAGGACGGGAAGTCACAATTTTTACTACTATATATGACCAATTGTACAACTCAATATAACAAGTTTTACTATAACAAATGACCTCTTTTACTACAACGTATGACCATTTTTACTACTGGATATCAACACTTTTACTAAAACCCAATGAAATCATTCATAGATAGTAATAAAACAAAGGTGAAAGCGTATTTCTACTATGGGGCCATTTAGTACCTAACATGTCATAATTATCGTTAAAACAATAAGTCATCAAGAGAGAAAGCCATTCCTATCATTAAAACAAAGAGAAACCAAAAAAACCAAGGACAAGCACAAGTCTGTAAGCTGAAGTGTGTTTCTCCCACTAGACATGACCACTTCTACCACTCCATGTGACCATTGAATGCCATATGATATGTCAAAGGTGTTAGGCCGTGTTTTTTTCTACCACTCAAACTGACCACTTCTACCACACACATGACAATTTCTATCACCAAATGTGACCCTTGCATGCCATGTGGTAAGTCTTCGATCTTAGGTCAAGTGCGTTTCTACCACTCAAAGTGGTAGACCACTTCTCTCACTGAACATGAGTACTTCTACCACCATATGTGACCCTTGCATGCCATGTGATAAGTCTTATATCTTAGGTCAACTGTGTTTCTACCACTCAAAGTGACAATTTCTACCACTAAACATGATAATTTCTACCACTAGATGTGACCATTGCATGCCACTTGGTAAGTCTTAGGTCTTAGGTCAAGTGTGTTTTTACCACTTAAAGTGACAACCACTACCACTGAACATGAGAACTTCTACCACCACATGTGATCCTTGCATGCCATGAGGTAAGTCTTATGTCTTAGGTCAAGTGCGTTTCTACCACTCAAAGTGTCAACTTCTACCACTTAACATGAAAACTTCTACCACTAGATGTGACCCTTGGATAAAATGTCATAAGTCTTTGGTCTTTAATCAAGTGTGTTTCTACCGCATAAAGTGACCACTTCTACCACTGAATATGAGAACTTCTACCACTAGAAATGACCCTTACATGCCATGTGGTAAATCTTATGCCTTAGGTCAATGTGTTTCTACCACTCAAAGTGACCACTTCAACCACTTAACATGACAACTTCTACCACTACATGTGACCCTTGGATGAAATGTGGTAAGTCTTTGGTATTTGGTCAAGTTTGTTTCTACCATATAAGGTGACTACTTCTACCACTTCACATCACAACTTCTACCACTAGATGTGACCGTTGCATGCCATGTGGTAAGTCTTTGGTCTTTGGTCAAGTGTGTTTCTACCACTCAAAGTGACCACCTCTACCACTGAACATTAAAATTTCTACTAGTAGATGTGACCCTTGGATGAATTGTGCAAAGTAGCTTTAGGTCAAGTGTGTTTCTACCACTGAACATGACAATTTCTTCAGCTAGATGTGACCCTTGCATGCCACGTGGTAAGTCTTAGGTCTTAGGTCAAGTGTGATTCTACTACTCAAAGTTACCATTTCTACCACTGAACATGTGATCTTCTACCAACATATGTGACAAGCATGCCATGTGGTAATTTTTATGTCTTAGGTCAAGTGTGTTTCTACCACTCAAAGTGACCACTTCTCCCACTTAACATGACAACAACTACCAATATATGTAACCCTTGGATGAAATTTGCTAAGTATTTGGTCTTTGGTCAAGTGTGTTTCTATCACTGAAAATGAACACTTCTACCACTGGGCATGACAACTTCAACCAATAGATGTGACCCTTAGATGAAATGTGGTAAGTCTTTCGTCTTTGGTCAAGTTAGTTACTACCTCATAAAGTGACCACTTTTACCACTAGATGTGACCATTGGATGAAATGTGCTAACACTTGGGTCTTTGGTCAAGTGTGTTTATACCACTAAAAATGACCACATCTACCACAGAACATGAGAACTTCTACCACTTGATGTGACCCTTACATGTCATGTGGTAAGTCTTTGGTCTTAGCTCAAATGTGTTTCTATCACATAAAGTGACCACTTCTACTACTGAACATAACCACTTTTACCACTTGATGTGACCCATGGATGAAATGTGGTAAGTCTTAGGCCTTAGGTCAAGTGTGTTTTTAGCACAGAAGGTGACCCTTTTACCACTGAACATGACAACTTCTACCACTTGATGTGACCCTTGGTTAAAATGTGGTAAGTCTTTGGCCTTAGGTCAAGTGTGTTTTTACCCTATAAGGTGACCCTTCTACCACTGAATATGAAAACTTCTACCACTACATGTAACCATTGGATGAAAAGTGCTAAGTCTTTGGTCTTTGGTCAAGTGTGTTTCTACCACATAAAGTGAAAACTTCTACCACTGGAGATTACAACTTCTTCCACAAGATGTGACCCTTGCATGCTATGTGGAAAGTCTTTGGCCTTTGGTCAAGTGTGTTTCTACCACTCAAAGTGACAACCAACCTCTAACACTAAACACGAAAACTTCTACCACCATATGTGACCCTTGCTTCCCAGGTGGTAGGTTTTTGGTCTTTGGTCAAGTGTGTTTCTACTACTCAAAGTGACAACCTTCTATCACTGAACATGAAAACTTCTACCACCTTATGTGACCCTTGCATGCCCTGTGGTAAGTCTTTGGTCTTTGGTCTAGTGTGATTCTACCACTCAAAGTGACCACTTCTACCACAGAACATGAGAACTTCAACCACTAGATGTGACCCTTACATGACATGTGGTAAGTCTTGGGTCTTAGGTCAATTGTGTTTCTACCACATAAAGTGACCACTTCTACCACATAAAGTGAAGACTTCTACCACAGGACTTCAGAACTTGTTCCACTTGATGTGAGCCTTGCATGCCAGGTGGTAAGTCTTTGGCCGTTGAAAAAGTGTATTTCTACCACTCAAAGTGACAATCTCTACCACTAAAAATGAGAACTTCAAACATCATATGTGACGCTTGCATGCCATGTGGTAAGTCATATGTCTTAGGTCAAGTGCGTTTCTACCACTCTAAGTGACTACTTCTACCAGGAAACATGATAACTTCTACTACTAGATGTGACCCTTGAATGCCAAGTAGTTGAGTCTTATTTCTTAGGTCAAGCGAGTTTCTACCACTGAAAATGGCCACTTCTACCACAAAACATGACAATTTCTACCACTAGATGTGACCCTTGCATGTCATGTGGTAAGTCTCATGTCTTAGGTCAAGTGTGTTTCTACCACTCAAAGTGACTACTTCTACTACTAAACGTGATAACTTCTACTACTGGATATGACCCTTACGTGCCATGTGGTGAGTCATATGTCTTAGGTCAAGTGTGTTCTACCACTCAAAGTGACAACTTTTTCCACTTAATATGACAACTTCTATAACTAGATTTGATCCTTGGATTAAATGTGGCAAGTTTTTGGTCTTAGGGTCAAGTGTATTTCAACCATATAAAGTGACAACTTCTACCACAGCACATGACAACTTCTACTAGTAGATGTGACCATTGCATGCCATGTGAAAAGTCTTTGGTCTTAGGTC
This sequence comes from Heliamphora ciliata, assembly GCA_032360265.1. Classification (NCBI taxonomy): domain Eukaryota; kingdom Viridiplantae; phylum Streptophyta; class Magnoliopsida; order Ericales; family Sarraceniaceae; genus Heliamphora; species Heliamphora ciliata. The sequence continues at coordinate 1,935 of JAUMHN010249381.1, read as the reverse complement.
AAGTGTGTTTCTACCACATAAGGTGACCACTTCTACCACTGAACATGACAACTTCTATCACTAGATATGACCCTTGGATGAAATGTGGTAAGTCTTTGGTTAATTTTGTTTCTATCACATAAAGTGACCACTTCAACCAATGCACATGACAACTTCAACCAATAGATGTGACCCATGCATGCCACGTTGTAAGTCTTATGTCTTAGGTCAAGTGTGCTTCTACCACTCAAAGTAACCACTTCTACCACTAAACATGACGACTACTACCACTAGATGTCACCCTTACATGCCATGTCGTAAGTCTTATGCTTTAGGTCAAGTGTGTTTCTACAACTCAAAGTGACAACTTCAACAATTAACATGACAACTTCTACCCAAAGATTTGACCCTTGGATGAAATGTGGCATGTTTTTGGACTTTGTTCAAGTGTGTTTCTACCACATAATGTGACAAGTTCTATCATTGCACATGACAACTTCTACCACTAGATGTGACCCTTGCATGCCATGTGGTAAGTCTATGGTCTTAGGTCACGTGTGTTTCTACCACATAAGGTGACCCTTCTACCACTGAACATGACAACTTCTACCACTAGATGTGACCCTTAGATGAATGTGCTATGCTTTGGTCTTTGGTCAAGTGTGTTTCTACCACTCAAAGTGAACACTTCAACCACTGGACATGACAACTTCTACCAATAGATACGACCCTTGCATGCCATGTGGTATGTCTTAGGTCTTATGTCAACTGTGGTTCTACCTCTCAAAGTGACAACCTCTACCACTAAATTTGAAAACTTCTACCACCTTATGTGACCCTTGCATGCCATGGGGTAAGTGTTTTTCTACCACAATAAGTGACCATTTCTACCAATAAACAAGAGAACTTCGACCACTAGATGTGACCCTTGGACGAAATGTGGTAAGTCGATGGTCTTTGGTCAAGTTAGATTCTACCACCTAAAGTGACCACTTCTACCAATGCACATGATAACTTGTACCACTAGATGTGACCCTTGGATGAAATGTACAAAGTCTTTGGCCTTATGTCAAGTGTGTTTTTACCACTCAAAGTGACAACTTCTACCACTGATCATGAGAACTTCTACCACCATATGTGACCCTTGCATGCAAAGTCTTATGTCCTAGGTCAACTGTGTTTCTACCATATAAAGTGATCACTTCTACCACTGAACATGAGAATTTCTACAACTAGATGTGACCCTTGCTTGACATGTTGTAAGTCTTTGGTCTTTTGTCAAGTGCGTTTTTACGACATAAAGTGACCACCTCTACCACTAAACATGACAACTTCTACCACTAGATGTGACCTTTGGATGAAATGTGCCAAGGCTTTGGTCTTTGGTCATGTGTGTTTCTATCACTCAAAGTGAAGATATCTACCACTGGACATGACAACTTCTATCACTAGATATGACCCTTGGATGAAATGTGGCAAGTCTTTGGTCTTTGGTCAAGTTTGTTTCTACCGCATAAAGTGACCAAGTCGACCACTGAACATGACAACTTCTACCACTTCCACCACTGAACATGACAACTTCTACCACTAGATGTCAATTTTGTTTCAACCACACAACTTCTACCACTAGATGTCAATTTTGTTTCAACCACATAAAGTGACCACTTCGATCACTGAACATGACAACTTCAACCACTAGATGTCAATTTTGTTTCAACCACATAAAGTGACCACTTCGACCACTGAACATGACAACTTCTACCACTTGATGTGACCCTTGGATGAAATGTGCAAAGTCTTTGGTCTTTTGTCAACTGTGTTTCTACCACTCAAAATGACTACTTCTACCACTGAACAGGAGAACTTCTACCACTAGATGTGACCCTTGCATGCCATGTGATAAATCTTTGGTCTTAGGTCAAATGTGTTTCTATCACATAAAGTGACCACTTCTAC
>JAUMHN010249272.1:0-19790 GCA_032360265.1 Heliamphora ciliata | reverse complement strand
ACAACTTTGAAGAAAAAAAAAAGATGCAAGTAATCATCAACAACGTTGGCATAAAATTTCGAGGACAAAATTTATTTTAAGGGGGTAGATTGTAACAACCCGGTCCGGACCCTAGTTGTAACAACTCGGTTTGTAACAACCCGTGTAGTGATCCAGCCCAAACCCAAGTATTAGCGATGGTTAGTTGACAAGATCTTAGATCACTAGAAAAATAGAAGCCCTAACTCAACCCGAAACCCTAATTCGACCTGAAAATCCTAAAAATATCAAATACTCAGAGATAAAATCTTAATACTTAGAGAAGACTCCTAATATCCTAAATTATGTAAATAACATGAAATATAACGTAGAAAATAAAAAATTATCATGATAAGGGTAAAATGACTATTTTTCTCATAGTACAGCAAAAAGTGTTAAAAATGCAAATTTTGTCACATAGATTCCCTAAATAAGATAATTAGATACGATTAAGTAACAAAAGATAAAATAACAATAAAAAATAACAAAAATGCCCTTACATGGCCGGCCACATTGGGATTTATGCACAAAAAGTTAGTTTTGCCTTTTTAGCTCACTAATGAGAAAATATTGTACAAATTAAGCATTTTTATGACTCAAGACTTTTTATACAAATAATATATATAATAATATAATAATATAAATCTACAAAAATAAACAAATCAATATTTAAAGCTTCTACACAGCAGATAAGTCAAAAAGTCAATTCTTGGCAAACTAGCTTAATTTGACTTAAAAGCGTACACCTATTTAATTAATTACTATTTAAATTATGATAATTCATGAGAATATTAAATTAATCATAACCACACTAAAATAATAGGTTTTAGTAGATTAGGACACCAAAAAGATACACAAAATTAATATTTTAGGCGTTTTCTCACACAAATTGATACCAAAATACAACTTAAGCCCTAAATTAATGCGAGATCAAATTTTGGTCTGCCCCAAACAGCCCTAGCAGACTTTTCCTCTGCAAAAATATGATTTTCAATGCCTCAAATAGAACCCAACTCCCGTGCATCTAATAGAAATTAAGAAAATTAAAAAATAAGGCTTACAAATAATAATTACTTTAATTACACTTTTTGCTATAAAAATACACCAAAACCCCCTATTCTCTATACATTTTCAGCTAAGAGAGTGAGGGAGAGGAACCAAAAAAATTCTAAGTGTTCTAAAGGAGAGAAGAAGGAAAGAATGAAGGAGGAAGAAAGAAAGAGATTGGTGGGAGCAAGGAAGGTCAATAGATGCTAAGTCCTCATCATTCACTGTAACGCTTCGATCCCATTTTATTATAATTCAAATATGTTTTTGAAACCAAATCGATGTGAAAATCCTTTCTTTGAAAATTGTGCCTTTGAACAACCCATTTATGCCTTAAAATCCATTTTTGAGAAACTTGATTTAAAATAATTTTTGACGGTGAAACACAGCGGAGACCGCTCAAGCGGACGCCTCATCGCTCGAGCGGTGACACACCCGAGATATTTTGTCCAAAAATTTTGAAAAATGTCTATGTTTTGAAAACAAGATTCAATTAAATAATTTTATTAAACCTGTCTAGAGGGGGTAAAACTGAGGCAAGGAAACAAGTAATTGAGAACCAAATCATTCTTTATCATAAGCCAAACATTGCTGCCAAAAATCATTCATAGATGGATCAAAACATTCAACCCAACCAAAAAAGTACATCCTCACATGCACGCATCACATGAACATATGACCCTAAGGTCTTACAACATCGGTATTTTCGTTTATAGTTACAATAATCCAAGTACCCAAAAAGAATTACATCTTTACACTCATTTCTCAAAAATTAACTATTTAAGGAGACAATATAATCCTATCAACTTTCCAAAAAGCCATCAACTACTGGTCTTACTCCACAGCCTTCTTTCCGTTATTATCTGAAATGTTATTAAACAATATGAGCCGAAGTTCGTAGGAACAAGACTAACATTGAATATATGCATAACATGCGAAGATGGTTATGCAAGATATACACACAAGTTTAATAAAATTCACATCTTTCATTCCAAAGTAAATTTCCCATGCATAACCGGGTTTGTACAAAACGAGTTTATTGTTCTCAATCAACCAAACACATTTAACATTTTCAATTCTCAATTTATGATTTTACCAACCCGACAAGTTATAACACACGCCTACACACACAGTGACATTTATTGTACTTCACCAACTCATGGTTAACTAACTCAGGTGCCGACGCCGGACGAGCGTATAGACCTGAGTAATGTTACAATCAACCCGGCCACACAGGCCCCATGTAGTAATGAGACGTTCTATACCCCGACACGACTAACGTCCTTTTCCGGTTCACTAGTCGGCGGGCAGAGAACCCAATCTGCGCAGTTTTTCGGTATTTTACCGTGGAAAAACTCGGGCCCAACCTTAAACGATCCCTTGGATCCCAAATCGGCCCTTTTTATATACAAACCACAGAACGCACGCACGAGTCTAACCCTAAGGGTTCCTGTAGCGACCCGGAGCTTTATTATTTTCTTATTAATTTACGAAAACACCTATGTCATGATATGTGGAGATATTTAGGAATGTAAGTCATGCATGAAAGTTTATTCTTGAGTTTGTATGTGCTTGCTAGTGATGGTTAAGGATGGGATATGGGAAAAATGTTGTTGAGTAATGCCTTATGCATGTACGGTTCAATTATAGCCTTAATAAGTAGGAATTGTAGCTCAGGGTTGACCGCTAGAGCAGTGGCCTAACTGCTCGAGCGGTGGGGTGGCAGAAGGTTTTCTAGAGTGTGACCGCTCGAGCGGTGGAGGTCCGCTCAAGCGGACTATCGCGGTTCTGATATTTTAAAAAGGGGCATGGACCTTATTTTCCTTATTTTCTCCTTATGTTTCTCTCTGTAAAAGGCAAGGGTGAGTGCTAGGGTTTGGGTTTGAGAGGTAATAGGGGCTTCTTTGGCTTCTTGGAGTGGGTTTCTTTGCTTCCCTCTAGGTGATTCGACCGTTGAAGACTCGATCTTAACCTTGGAGACGTTGTTCTCACTACGTGATTGGAGATTCAAGCGAATGGAGCTCATCCGAGGCTTTTCTTACGGATCTAGCATTAAAAGGCATGATTCAAGACTTTTTTTGAATGTTTAAGTGATATGTGTCGTATTTTCTAATTTGTGAACACAAAGACGTAGAGTTTGTGATTTTCGGAATCCTAAGTTTGAATTTGGTGATAATAAGGGTTAAATCTTGGATTTATGAAGGATTTAACATTAACCCATCTTGGCATTGTTCTATCTTGTGTTTGGGGTGAGAAATAAGAATTTAGGGTTTGTGTTTTGGGTTTAAATCATGAAAATTGGGGCTTTTGGGTTTAAGGGTGTTGTATGCTGAAATTGACATGATGAATGGTTAAATTAGAGGTTATCAAGACCTATTGTCAATCTAACTCCATAAATTCATGTAACATATATTGATATCAAGTCATGGGCGGGTTTTGTTGAATAAAACCAATACATTTGTGAATTGGAAGCCACGTGATGAATAATTCGATTTTGAACTGAGAATAATGGATTTGTGAAATGAAATGGGTTGGTGAGAGGAATCATTTGGGTTGGACTCACGTGTGTGTGTGTTGTGTTATGACACGTTAAAAAGGACCGGTCTCTGAATTATTTAAGGTTGGGCACGAGTTGCTCCTCGGTGAAAGTCCAAAAAACTACGCAGATTGGGTTCTCTGCTGGCCAGCTAGCAACCAGGAAAGGACGTATTCGGGTTCCCTGCCCGTCAGCTGATGACCGGGAAAGGACGTAGTTGGGTTCTCTGCCCGCCGGCTACTGATCGGGAAAGGACGTTAGTCGCGTCGGGGTATAAAATGTACCGTTACTTCACGAGGCCAAGTGGCCAGGGTGGGTGTAACGCTACATGGGTCTATACACTCGTCCGACGCCGGTGCCTATGAATTTGAACTATGAATTGGTGAAACGTGAAATGAGTTGGTAAAGCGTGTGTAAGCGTGTGTGAGTAGTGATGAATTTGGGTTAGAAATACCCCAATTTGGTAATATAATTAGATGATGAAATGGTTTGGGATAACTAAGAATAGTAAAATTGATGAATTAACGGTAAAGGATAAGTAAGTTGAATTTTGGGTCTATACAGATGAGTATTCTTAAGGGTATGAAAGGAAACATGGTGTAACAACCTTTTTTTTATGAAACCCGGTTATGCATGAAAATCCTATTTAAAAAAAAACAAATGCTATGAAGTGATTAAGTTTATTTGTGCATCTTGCATAACCATCTTCGCATACCACGCATGCATTCAATTTTAGTCTTGTTTCTACGAGTTTCGGCTCATGTTGCTTAACAACATTTCAGGTGATGGCGGAAAGAAGGTCATGGAGTAAAACCAGTGGTCAATAGCTTTTTGGGAAAAGTTAATAGGATTACATTACTTCTTTGGATAGTTAGCTTTTGAGAAATGAAAGTGTATAGATGTAATCCTTTTTTCTTTAATGGTTTGATTATTGTAAATTTTGATCCAAACTACTGATGTAAGACCTTAGGGTCACCCATTCATATGATGCATGCATGTAAGGGCGTTATTATTTCGATTGAGCTGGCTGTTTTGATCTCTAAAGAATGATTTTGGCAGAAATGTTTCGTTTTTATTGAATGAAAATTTTGTTTTCAATTACGTATTTTCCTTCTCCGGTTTTACCTTCTCAAAATAGGTTTAAGAAAATCAATCATTTGAATCAAGTTTCCAAGAATATAAATGTTTTTCACAGTTTTTAAGCAAAAACTCTCGGGTGTGTCACCGCTCGAGCGGTAGGGTGTCCGCTCGAGGATTTCAATGTTGGAAATTGTTATGAACTAAGTTTCTCATAATTGATCCTAAGGCACAAATGGGTTATTCAAAGACATAGTTTTTGAAGAAAGGATTTTTACATTGAGTTGGTTCCAAAATTATATTTGGTTTATAATAAAACGGGTCAGGGGCGCTACAAATGGTATCAAAGCTCTAGGTTCTAATACCTAGGAACCGTGTGGGGGGCGGGGGGGGGGGAGGGTTGATCCATTACGTGAGCGTTGCATTGATGTGTGACATTCATGACCTGGTGTGTTAGCATGGAACATCATGAACATGATTTTACGTGTGCATGCTATGTGTTATTTGGACATGGAGGTTGGACTTTTAGGATGATACGTTTGGCCCTTAGGCGGCCGATTGACTGGTTTGGGGTTCGAGTTAAAAAGGCGTTTGGCCGACGTCCGTTCAAGCTAGAAATCTAAACAAGTTAGCTGGATTCATGTGTCATTCCGATTAGTCTCCCTCGTTATGTGTTGCATAAGATGTGTTAATATGATGATTAGGGTGAAGTGGTGTCTTGTTGAAGAGTGATGTCATCTGTGAGGATTTATATGGGCATGTGTTGATACCTATCCTTGTTCTTTCTTATTCGTAGAGATGATGCCGAGACGTGGTAGGGGCTGATGCCGTGGCCTAGGTCGTACGTTTGCCCAAGTTTCGAAAGAAGGGGATGATCATGCCCCGCAGGAACAAGTGGGCGGTGTTGATATTGTTCAAGAAATGCTTGCTATAATGAGGGCGATGGCCGAGGCAACTTGGGCTGGAGTGAGGGCTCCTGAGTCGCGAGCCTCTGTGGCAATGCGAGAATTCCAACTGTTGGATCCTCTAACTTTCTCTGGGGAGCTGGACCCCAAAATTATCACTGAATGGTTGGAAGTAACCACAATAATCTTGGATACCCTAGAGATCGGGGAAGATGAGTTGCGTGTCAGGTTGGCGGCATTTCAACTTCGAGAGGATGCTAGAGAGTGGTGGAAGTTTACTAAGACCACCGTAGATGGCACGTGGATAGCCTTTACCTGTCTTTTTAGAAAAGTATTTTCTGGGTTGTTCTAGAGACGTGTACTAGGAGGAGTTTCTTTTTCTCATTCAAGGGAACCTTACCGTGGTTCAATATGAAGCTAAGTTTGCAAACTTGTCGCGGTTTGCACCTAAAACGGTGTCGACGGAGGATTTACGCACCAAGAGGTTTGAAATAGGTCTTCGACCTTCGATCAAGGATCGGATTGCTGCATTAGGTTTTTGGGTGTACTCCGAGGTTGTAGAGGCCGCTATCTGGGTGGAGAATGCAATGATAGAGGGCCACAAGATTAGAGAAAGCAAATCGCATCAAGGGAATTCTGGTGCTTAGTCTAAAGGGTGTTAGGTTAAGAGATAGAAATAAGGGGGATCGAGTTTCTATCCCATGGGATTGCAATATCAGTCACGATCGGCACCAGCACTGTTAACAGGTTCATTTGGACATTTTGAGCATCGGGAGTTAATGTGTTACACGTGCAGACAACCGGGACATCGCTCGGTGGATTGTCAACAAAGAGGAAAGCAGCCGCAATAGCAAAGTCAGACTCGGGGGAGAACCCCGCCTTCATGTTTTCAGTGTGGCCAAATGGGTCACGTCTGACGAGACTGCCCTTAGGGAGGGAATGTCCAGGGTACCATGGGGGCACATAGAGTGTAGACATCACAGGGACGACAGGGTTATGGTTAATCGCAACCACAGTTGGGAGCACAGTCAGTAAGAACCATGGGAGGTGCTACCTCAGCTTAGTCAGTGAGGCAATCGGGAGCCAGAAGCAGTGGGGGACAGAACCAAGGGAACCTAGGGCAAGTGTATGCTCTTATGGAGACTAGTACATCAGTGGCACCTGTCGTACCAGATACTGCAGCTAGCCCTTCAGTTATACGTGGTACCTTTCTAGTGTATCATTCTTGGGCCAGTGGTCTTGTTGACACCAGAGCATCACGTTCTTTCATCACATCTGCACTTGCATCTGCACTAGGGTTAGAGGTAGATGTATTGAATGAGGCTTTGTACGTAGAGACACCGTTGGGTGAGGTTGCCGTGTTGAGGCTCGTTTGTAGAGATTATGAGATGGAGATTGCCGACCATTGTTTGGTATTCGATTTCATTGTGATCGATATGTTATCATTAGATATTATCTTAGGAATGGATTGGTTGATGACCTTTCGCACCTACATTGATTGTGACCGACGACGGGTGTTTGTTTGTACTCCGGAAGGAGATTCCTTTTATTTTGTGGGTGACCGGGACAGTGGTTTAGCACCTAGACCTCTTGGGTCACAAGGCCGTGATAGCCTCAGCCTTTTTTTCTCTGCCTTGTCTGTAGATGAGACTGGTTCCATTCAAGGAGGACTTCCTCCTGTTGTCTATGAGTTTCCAGACGTGTTCCCAAGCGAGTTGTTTGAGCTTCCACCACGGCGAGAGGTTGAGTTTTCTATAGACCTTATCCTGGGGACTGCCCCCATTTCTATGCCTTCATATCGCTTTGCACCGGCAGAGTTAGTGGAGTTGAAGGTACAGGTTCAAGAGTTGTTAGATAAGGGATTCATACGTCCTAGTTTGTCACCTTGGGGAGCCCTAGCATTGTTTGCAATGAAGAAGGATGGATCGTTACGTCTTTGTATAGATTATCATAAGTTGGACCACGTGACCATTAAAAATAAGTACCCCATGTCGCGTATCGACGACTTGTTTGATCAATTGAGAGGTTCTTGTTGTTTCTCAAAAATTGACTTTAAGATCGGGTTATCACCAATTATGACTTAAGGAGGAAGACATTCCAAAGACTGCCTTTCGCACACGTTATGGGCATTTTGAATTTCTAGTTATGCCATTTAGGTTGACCAATGCACTGGCAACGTTTATGGACCTTATAAATCGTATTTTTCACCCTTATCTTGACCAATTTGTAGTAGTATTTGTGGACAACATTTTGATTTACTCACCATCGGAAGAAGAACATGAGGAGCATCTTCGAATCGCCCTACAATTGTTGCGAGAGCATTGATTATACGCCAAGTATGACAAGTGTGAATTTTGGTTATCAGAAGTGAAATTTCTGGGGCATGTAGTTTCACGGGACGGAGTGGCAGTGAATTCATCTAAAATCAAGGCAGTGATGGAATGGGAAAAACTGAAAAATGTGTTTGAGATTCGAAGCTTCTTGGGGTTAGCAAGATATTACCGTCGGTCGGTGAAAGATTTCTCTAGACTTGTAGCGCCTTTAACACGCCTTACACGAAAGGGGATCAAGTTTGTATGGGATGATAGTTGTGAGCTCGCCTTCTTGGCGTTGAAGATGCTACTAACAAGTACACCCATTCTGACTATTCCGGAGAGAGGACACGATTATACCGTTTATTGCGATGCGTTCCATGAGGAATTGGGTTGCGTGTTAATGCAACTAGGCAAGGTGGTGGCCTATGGATCGAGACAATTGAAGATTCATGAGAAAAATTATCCTACGCATGATTTGGAGCTTGCAGCGGTGGTTTTTGCTCTTAAAACTTGGAGGCAATATCTATATGGGGAATGCTTCGAAGTATTCTCGAATCACAAAAGCTTGAAGTATTTGTTTTCACAGAAAGATTTGAATATGCATCAGAGAAGATGGATGGAGTTCTTAGGAGATTACGATTTTGATCTCTAATATCACCCAGGCAAGGCGAATGTGGTAGCTGATTGTAGACACCCCAATTTGACCCTGCTCAATCTTAGGTGAATTTGATGATGAAAACAGGTGGAATAGTGCCTCGGTACAATCCTCGGGGAAGTGATCCAAGCTCGGTATTTAAACCCGAAACCTTCAAATCAATGAAATATTGACGAACCATTGAAACTTGCTGCCCAAGGAAGGCGACTGCCAACATTCATTGTGGCGACCACCATAGAACTTTATGGAAACCCTAGCCAAAAACGGTGGCCGCCACCTTTCAACACAGCGACCGCCAACTCTCATCATGGCGACCGCCACAGAACTTCGTAGAACCTTTCACAAACTTGGCGACCGCCAACTTACATTATGGCGACCGCCAATTCTAAATGGCCTGACGTGTCCCAAAATGTGGCAACATCTCATTGGTTGAAGAATTCTATAAATACCGTACCCCAGCGTATGTTTTTAGTACGAAATTTGAGTGAGAGAGACTCTGCCGATATATCGAGCGATCCCGAGCTCTGACGCCGAAACCCCGCCGACCAACGTTGAAGTTTTGCTTAGATCACTACTCTAGGATTGAACCATTGAGGCACATTCCCAACTTGAGGATTCTCCGCCAATCTAGGTATCTCGTTTAGATCCTCGATCATTCTAACTCCATTCTCTTTTTTTTGGAGTGATTGGGTTAAAAATTCAATTTCAATTCATATATTTCATTTCAGTACGTTTTTTTGCTTTACTTATTAATTGCCTTATTTATGTTCTAGCCTTTCCTTTCATTTAGATTACTTGTTTATTTGTTTGCTCATTTCAATTAAGTTTAATTAAATCATTAAATAGCGCCAACATTCTTAGCAATTACAACTTGTTAATGTTGTTAATTGTTCTAATTAAGGCACTTACATAAAAATAGTTGTAATTGTTAATACTACATTCATTTAAATTCTAGCATTTGATTTTTTTTCTTTCATTTACATTAATTTAATGTTCTAGCATTTAATTCTCTTTTTAATCTAAATTTCATTTTAATAGTATTTTATTTCATTTTCTTGTAATAATTAGTTTAGTGGTCCATTTTCATTTCCTAAATGTTTATTTTCTTCTAGCATTAATGTAAATTTCTCTTTAATGCATAAATTTCTTCACTAGTTTAATGCTCTTGTGGTCTTGTTGCATTAATTCATTTTTTTGCATTTTCTTTTAATATAGTATTTTATCTTCTTTTATTGTCAATTTTATTCTCTTTAATACTAAGACTCCATTTTCTTTCTTTTAAAGTTTTATTTTCTTTTCATAATATTTTATCACATCTTATTTTCTTTTTTTATTATTATTAAACCCAAAAAAAATCATAAAAAGTCTCTTAAGCTAGGTTTTATTTTTAGGTATAATTTTCATTTCTTCTCTTTATTTTTTATCTCTTTTAAAATGTAAATAGTTAGAATTTTTTTTTTAGTATAGCATTTTCTAAAACCCTTTTCATAAGTTTCTTTTTATAAATTTTTCTTTTAGGAGTCCTTCTTTATGCATATTTTATTTTGCATTTCTCATTTTTTTTACTAATTCATCATGTTAATATTGCTGCATGTTTTGGTTATTCTCTTGAAAATGCATGCTTAGAATAGTTTAGCTTATTTTACCAACAATTCATGTTCGAGTAATTTTATTATGTTCAACCATATTTTATTCTTTTCTGCAAACCATGATAGTTTAGGTTATTTTTGTAAAATTATATGCGGGTGTGCTCCTATATCCTTTAGTTAGAAATTGCATGCCGTAGGATTTAGGATTTTCTTTTCCTACTTGCCATATTTGTTGGAGTGCTATATATGTATCTTATGTATTTTTCATATTTGATTTTGGATGTTCTCTCTTTGCCTCCATTTTCTCTATGTGCATGCATTTGAGAAATTCTATTAAAGAACCAAAGATGATTAGTAGAGGCCAACCTTATGGTTGGACGAATAGGGTGCCTAACACTTTTTTTTGATTCATATCATAGCCCTCGAACCCTCTTTCTCTGGTTAACGTTTTCAAGATCAGTAGCCATTTTTGTTTTTCTTAGTTTTTCTCAAAAACTAAGTGGCAACTCCATTTTCAATAAAAAATGGGGTTTTCAAAGGTTGATTTTCAAGGTGTTAAAATATTTTTCAAACATCTTTGAATTCCCATATTTTTTTATCATTTTCCAAAACACCTAAATCCCAACGCTACAGTATTTTCTGGCGACTCTGCTGGGGACTGGTTTCTAAACTAAATAAGAGGGCTAGACTGAAAAGCATCATTGGTTTTAATAAAAATTTTCATAATCATTTTCTTATGCATATGCATTGTTTTTCAACCCCCCCTGCTTGGTCGACCCGATACCCTGAACATTAATCCGTTTCGGGGATTGTTGGGAAGACGGGTAACCCTTACTGACTGTACGCTATCATAGGTGCAGTAAAAGAGTTCGGGCATACTATTTGACCATGTTCTGCATGGGAGGTATATACCCAGTTCTATTCAGAAGGTACCCTTTTCAATTGACCAAAACCGACCTTTTGCATATAGTGAACTTAGACCCCCCCAATTAGGTGCTGCTGACCCTAGTAGGATTATGTGTTTTTCTTTATTATATGTTTTGATTGTATATTGTTAGGATTGTCTGTTCGGATTAGACTAGTTCTTTCTCCAAGTTCAACCCGGGTTTTCTGTTATCCTTTGCTTAGGCTAGCTTTTCCTTCGGGTTCTTACCCGGGTTTCCATTCTTCACCTCGTTCGATTTTTCTTACCGTAGTTTTCTTCCTGGGGTTATGCCCGTTTCATTTTAACACTTTTAGGGTAGTTTCTCTCTCCTCCAAGATCTTTTCAGGTCGTTAGTCCCCTCCCCCTCGACATAGACTCGTTTCTTTCAAACCCTTGTCATACCCGTGAGACTTAGCTCTTTACCATTATGCTGCCTATTTTTTTCCTTAGAATTTTTAGGTCGAACCAATCTGGTCAGCATAGCTTTGTTTTCTTGCTAGAGTGTTGTCCGTTTTAGGCAAATCTTCCCCCTAGAATTTAGTTGATCCCCTTTTTCAGCAATCATAGTGGTTTTTGAGTCATCCTGTTGTTATGCTGCTAATACGAGCCCAGCAGGGGCGTTGTTGTAGCTTCCATGGTTATCTGCTCATGATCTATTATTTTGGAAATCTAAGATATCTGTTATCTGCCCGGGAAGTGTCTGATACTGGTCATTTTGCTTTTGGGATCTAGGTTTCTCTGTGGGATTACAATTGGGCATGGAAAAGTACAGTCAACACGTGTCTGGGAAAGATCAGTGGCATGAAGACTTTGTAGGGTATCTGAATAGTCGACTGAGTTAGCTAAAATGGTAGAAAACGAGATGAATCTGGCAGCCCTAATGAAGGCGATTACTTATATCTAGAGAGACGTAAAGCAACAGACCCGGGCTCAAGTGCAATGTCAGGCACAGATTCGGCCAATTCAGGCCCGTATCCCTATTGTGAATGGACAACCGTATGACACGAATGAAAATGGAGAGGACTTTTGAGATGAAAACCAAGTCCCCGATGGACCGCAAGTTGTTCCACCACCACCACAGAACTCTCGTTAGATGATAGTCGAGGAGGAAAGCACTGCGCAGTCTAGAGAGTCTGCACTGATTGAGAAGATCGACCGGATGGAGAAAGTCCTTAGAAAAGCCAAGGGAGTCGAGGAATACATGTTAGATGTAGGGGGACTATGTTTGTTCCCAAATGCTAAATTATCAAAAAAGTTCAAAATGCCGAACATGAAAAAATTTGACGGAATCAGAGATCCCATAATTTATCTCCCAATGTATGTTGGTACCCTGTCACCAATGGGGATTGATGACCAATTGAAGGCTCAGCTCTTTCACCGATCTCTTTCTGGGGCAGCCCAGAAATGGTTTCTCTCCCTTGATGTAGCTAAAACCAGAACTTGGAAAGACATTACAACTGTTTTTATTAGCCAATATAGTTACAATGTCCAACTGGATGTAACTACCCAAGAGCTCGAAACGACCCGGCAGGAAAAAAGGGAATGTTTTGTCGACTTCCTAACCCGATGGAGGGATAAGGCCACCAAAATGACAAACAGGCCCACTGAGAAAGTGCAGGTAAGGATTGTGGTTAAGAATCTGCAGTCTTCGTTAAAGTGCTACCTCATCACGCAGCCACTTTCCACCTTTGAACAGTTGTTCGACGCTGGGGTTCAAATTGAGGACACTATCCAATCCGGTGATATCGAGAAGACAGAATTCAGTCAGAAACCACCAAGAAGGAATTTCCCCACAAATAACCTGAAGCAATCCGCTACCACCAACCTCATGTCCCGTTCGGGCGAGGTGAACCTTTTGAACCCTTCTTCTTTCACCCATCAAACAAGCAACCTTCAATAGTCAGGCGATGGTTAGCAAACGTAACAACAGCCGCGAATAACTTTTACCCCTCTTAACATCCCGTTATCCATGCCTTAAGCCGTCTTGTAGAAAAAGGACTCATCATGGTACTAGATCCCATGCTAGTGCCCAACCCACTTCCTGTGAGATACAATGCCTCTCAATATTGTGCCTTCCACCAAGGCCACGGGCATTTAACTGACAAATGTATGAGGCTCCGTCATGAGATTCAGAATCTCATTGACAACAAAGTGATCCCTCCTCCATCAGCTACCCCAAAGCCGAATGCCACTACTAACCCATTGTCGAATCATGCCAAGCAAGCGGGGGTAAACTACATATCCCTTGGGGAATCAGAGGACCCGAGTCAGCACATCTGTTCAGCACACCTACCACGCTCTCATGTTTCAATAACCAAGGATCAGACAGCATGCTCGTTCATGATGATTAGAGGCAGCCGAGACAGAATGGAAGAATGGAATGATAATACCTAGGAATGGTATCAACCAATGATACAAATCTATCGACAGGAGGAGGAGCACAATGAAGAGAATGACTGGCCATTGTACTACCCAACTCGGCCTTTTGGGTTTGGCCACGTACTTGATGGAATCACCCTTCCCTAACTTTTTAAGGAAGAAGTACACGTTGACGACATGCAATCCTATTGGTTGGTAAGGATTGTGTTGAAATCTGATGGGGTCGAGTGGACTAATTTTTGGGCTGCTCAGAAGTAGTAGGTGGACTTTATCGAAGAGGACATCTGAGAGGAGGTTGACAATACATGGGCTATCGAAGATGGTGAGGAAAGAAGGAAAAGGGCAGCCATTAGTGACTTAAACGATTTGTGGGCGTTTGAAAGCCCTCTACACATAGACGAAGTGAGACAAACTGATAATGTGATGCCAGGCTTATGGGATCCCGAAGACGGCATAAAACACCTAACTAGAAGTGAACGACATTTTAAGCTAGCTCAGTTAGAAAGGGACAGCCAAGTGGAAAAGGGAAAGAGACAGAACAAGAGGAGGAGGATGATGCTGTATTAAGACAGTTGAAAAAGACGCAAGCCAACATTAGTATCTAGGGCTTATTGATGGCCTCGCATAAACACAGATATGTTATTTTGAAGGTGTTGAACAAGGTCAGTGTCTCGATAGATGCAACCCCCAAGCAGCTTATTGGGCTTATTCTGCCAGCCACCGAACCAAAAGTCATTTTCTTTTTCGATAAGGATTTGTCCACTGGAGAAAAAAGTCACAACAAGCCGCTACACATCACCGTCAAGTGCCTAGAAAAGTGGGTCCCGATAACCCTCATTGATAATGGGTCTACCTTGAACGTTTGCCCATTAAGAACAGCTGTCTGCCTAGGGATGAGGCCAGAACATTTCACTCCCTGCAATCAAGGGGTGCGAGCCTATGACAACACAAGAAGGGATGTACTAGGACTGGTGTCGTTTGCCATTTCAATGGGACCACTGGAGACGTTAGTTGAGTTTCACATACTAGATGTGTCGGCATCCTTCAATCTGCTACTGGGCAGGCCGTAGCTACATAACCCAAATGTCCAGGGAGTACCGTCTACCCTTCACCAAAAACTAAAATTAATAAAGAACGGGACAGTCTTGACCATTTATGGAGAGGATAGTATTCACCCTTCGAAAGGAGGAGAGGGCACAACTCTGCTAGAAGTTCAACATAGTGAAGATGATGTGTTGCTCAGTGATTTTCAATTCGATGAAGCACAGGCTGTTCATACGATGATGAATGGAGAATAAAGGTATGTCAACCCACGAGCTTTAATGATGATGAGGAAAATGTCCTTCTTCCCTGGCATGGGATTGGGACGTAAGTAGTAGGGAATCCCAGAACCCATTTAGGTATTTCCAACTTCACACCGTTTTGGCCTTGGGTATAAACCAACGGGAGAAGATCTGGAAGGGCCTAGAAAGGGACAAAAGGCCAATTATTTCGAGACGCTCAACGGATACTTCGTCAAGGAGGGAGAAGATTTCCCGTATTGTGGCTTTTCAGAGCCGTGGATCGACGAAGAGACCAATCAAAAGTTGTCGGGGTTGGAGATCTTTTTCAGCCACCAGCTGTCTGACACAGAAGTGGAAGAAACAATAGAAGCTGAGAAGGAGGAAAAGAAGGTTCAGGAACAGGACTGGGCGGACAAGCTTGATGGAGCTGACCTGGGAGTGCTGGTCAATGAGAATATGGCTCAGTTGTGTATAACCGAATTGGACTGCTTTATGATGGGTTTCAGTGCACCAGCCGACTACACCAAGCTTATCGTCAATGCTTCTGCGAAAGAAATGAAGAATTGGATCATCGAGTTTTGTAATGAGCAGGTCGTCTATCCTGAGTCCAAATTTGAGTCTGAGTCTGTAGTTGAGGGCACATCTGTTGGTGCTCCTCTCTCTGCTTTTACCATCAAGTTTGTAATTCCCACGGTTCTTAATGAAATGAACAAAGTTTCCGGTTACTCTTCTTTGTTTGATTTATTTCATACTCTTTCTAACAATTTTGAATTCGACGGTGATATTTCTGAAGAAATAAAACTTTTAATAAAAAGAGAAGAAGAAATACGTGCCCAACTAATAATTGAAGAAACTCTGTCAATAAATCTGGGTAATAAAACTAACACGCAAAATGTTCAAATTGGTTCTTCTTTATCCATAGCTGAACAAGAACAATTAATAACTTTATTAAAAGAATTCAAAGATGTATTTGCATGGTCTTATGAAGATATGCCTGGAATTGATCCTGATATTGTTCAACACCACATCCCCCTATACCCTGATGCTAAACTGGTCAAACAAAAATTAAGACGGATCCGACCAGAATGAGCTTTGAAGATCACGGAAGAGGATGCCAAACAGATCAACGCTGGGTTCCAGATGGTAACCGAGTATCCAAAATGGGTAGCGAATATAGTGCCAATTTTAAAGAAGGACGATCATATCCGAGTTTGCGTGGATTTTTGGGACCTCAGTAAGGCCAGCCCGAAGGATGATTTTCTACTGCCCCACATCGACGTCCTAGTAGATAGTATAACTGGGCATGCCTTGCTGTCATTCATGGATGGCTTCTCCCGGTACAACCAGATTCTGATGGATCACAAAGATAGAGAAAAGAAGACATTCACCACGCCTTGGGGAACCTATTGTTATCGTGTAATGCCGTTTGGCTTGAAAAATGCCGGGGTAAGATATCAAAGGGCTGCCACTACCTTATTGCACGACATGATACATAAGGAGGTCGAAGTGTACGTGGATGATATGATAGTCAAATTCAAGGATCGGGAAGGCCACATCACAACTCTACGAAAATTCTTTGAAAGGATCCGAAAGTTCAAGATGCGGCTCAACCCGCAGAAGTGTGCATTTTGAGTCACTGCTGGAAAAATGCTTTGGTTCATGATCACTCAACGGGGTATCGAGGTGGATCCTTCCAAGATCAAGGCAATTTTGGAAATGCCTCCTCCGAGGACCGAGAGAGAAGTCAGGGGTTTTCTGGGTAAGATACAGTTTATTAGCCGATTCATTGCAAAGCTGACAACTACCTGCGAGCCGCTCTTCCAGCTACTGAAAAAAGGAGTCAAATTCGAATGGGATCAGAAATGCCAAGACGCCTTTGATGCCATGCGACAATACCTACAGAACCCACCTGTTCTAGCTCTTCCCAAACCTGATAGGCCACTGATCCTCTATTTGTCAGTAACTGATTCAGCAATGGGATGTATGCTGGCACAAAAAGGTGAGACGGGAATCGAAAAGACTATTTACTACTTAAGCAAGAAGATGGCCGGGTCGAAAATACGATACACGCCGCTGGAGAAGACATACTGGGCCTTGGTTTGGGCGTCCCAAAAATTAAGGCATTATATGCTGTCTTTCACTATAAATATCATCTCTCAGATAGACCCGTTGAAGTATCTATTCAAAAAGTCGGCACTGACAGGAAGGTTGGCTCGATGGTTGCTGCTATTATCAGAGTTTGATCTAAAGTACGTCTCCCGAAAGTCAGTCAAGGGCAGGGCAGTGGCAGAATTCTTAGCCGATCAACCAATTGAAGGAGGGGAGACACAAAATTTCAGTTTCCTGACGAACAGCTAATGAAAGTTGGGGATGACAAATGGGCTCTATATTTTGATGGCGCATCCAATCAATATCGCTATGGAATAGGAGTCCTCCATATCACTCCCGACGAATCGCATGTCCACTTGTCATTAAAGCTCAATTTTGAAGTCACCAACAATTAGGCTGAGTATGAAGCATGTTTAGCCAAATTGGAGGCAACCTTAGAATTAGGGGCAAGAAAGTTAGAAGTCATCGGAGACTCAGCGCTAGTGGTTTCACAAGGAAGAGGAGAATGGAAAGTTAGGGACTTAACCTTGATTCTTTATCATTAAGAACTAGAGAAGCTGATGCCGTGCTTTGAACTGGTGGTCTTCACCCATGTACCAAGACTGCAGAACAAGTTCGCCGATGCACTGGCCACCCTAGCATCCATGATTGATATACCGCCCGGAGCTCAAATGAGACCCTTGATAATTGAGCAAAAGAGGAAGCCGGCTTATGAGATAACAGCCGCCATTGAAGAAAGCACTGACAGCCTTCCATGGTACTTTGACATTCAAAACTTCGTAGAGAAAGGAGAATATCCCAAGTTTGCCAGTAAAAAGAACAAAAGGGCAATACGATGACTATCTGCGCAGTTTGTCATTTATGGTGGTAGACTGTATAAACAAGGACATTCTGAGGTCAACAAGCTGTGTGTAAACACTGAAGAAGGTCAAGAAATAATGAAAGAAATACACGCAGGAGTCTGTGGGCCACACATGAGCTGAAATATGTTAGCCAAGAAAATCCTACGACAAGGATATTTTTGGATGATGATGAAAATAGATTGTATTCAGTTTGTGCGGAGGTGTCATAAGTGCCAGATTCACGCAAACCTTATGCACATTCCCCCATCTCAGCTGTATAACCTGACGTCACCATGGCTGTTCTCAGTATGGGGCATTGACGTGATTGGCAGAGTAACCCCGAAGGCATCCAATGGACATGAGTTTGTCCTGGTGGCCATTGACTATTTCACCAAGTGAGTGGAAACAGCTTCCTACTTAGTATTGAAAGCCTCCCATGTTATTAAGGCTATGTTTGTTTTGGCGGACTAATAGTCCGCCTGGACTATTTGTCCGCCCGGACTATTAGTCCGGAGTATAGTCCAATACCGCGTTTGTTAAGCCTCCCGATTAATAGTCCGGGCGGACTAATCCGGACTATTAGTCCGCTAAATGGGGGATAATTAGTGAGGGGGGAGGTGCAGGAATAAGAAGGATTGGATTAAGGAGTAAATTTAAAAATTTTAAAAAATAATAAAAAATATTAAAATATTAAAATAAATAACATAAAACTTAACTTATTAATTTATTTAAGTTAATTTTAAAATAAATTAACTTAATACAATGGCAAATTATTATCTATTTTGTTATTTAATCACACTCAATTCAAACACAAAAAAATTAATCCTACCTCACTACTAATCCCACTTCATTACCAATCCTGCCTCACTACTAATCCAATCCAATCAAGTCCGGATTATCAAACGAGCCCTAAGTTTACCAAGCAAAACATCATTTACCGATACGGGGTACCGCATGAAATTATCTCAGATAATGGCTCACATTTCCGAGGTTCTGGATCTTTTCGAGGAATATCGGATAGTGGCTCATAAGTCCTCGCCATATTGGCCGCAAACCAACAAAGCTGTCGAGGCAGCAAACAAAAACATTAAGAAAATCCTGCAAATGACAATCAACTCACACAAAGATTGGCCGGAGCATCTACCTTTTTCACTTTTGGGATACCGAACGTCAATCCGAGCTTCAACAGGAACAATGCCGTACTCTTTAGTGTACGAGATGGAAGCCGTGCTTCCCATTGAGGTGAAAATTCCCTCACTAAAAGTAGTGGCCGAGTCCAATATCTCATAAACAGAATGGCAGAGGAACCGGATGGAAGAGTTGCTCTTGCTTGACGAAAGAAGGCTACAGGCTCTATTTCATGTGCAAGGTTACCAAAGGAGGATAGTTCGAGCGTTCAATAAGAAGGTCAAGGCTCGGGACCTCAAAGAAGGAGATTTGGTCCTCAAAGAAATCAGAGCTCCTATTTTTGACCCAAGAGGCAAGTTCAAGCCAAATTGGTCCGGACCATTTTTGATCAAAACCATCATGACCGGTAGTGCAGTTGTTATTATGAACATGGATGGCAATGCGTTCTCCACTCCAGTCAACCTCGATCAGCTCAAAAAGTATTATCCTTGAGGTAAAAAAAAAAGTTCGCTGAGTTGAAAATTGAAAAGGTAACTAAGGCAAAAGTTAGAGTAACCCGCAAGGCCGAAAACCCGAAAGGGCGACTTTGGCAAAAAGTTAGGACATTACAAAAAGGAAAGTGCCAACACCCGAGCGAAAACTATACCCGAACTACGTTATGGCCTGATTCCATCTTTTTGGGATATGTAGGCAGCTTCTTTTAAAAGAAGTCCGGCCACATTCTTTGTCTCTAACCATTTTAAGACCAATGCAAATTAATTTTTGGACTCTGATAATAAAGCCATTAAAACTTTGGATAAATTTAAACCATCTTAAACATAAAGTGAGAGTTTTTCATTACTTCGATCAGAATTGCAAAGTTTTGAATAAAAGGAGGGGCACGCAAGTCCCAAACTCTACAAACTAAATAAGGAAAAACTATGAAATTCTCGAAACAAAGCAAGAGGCCTCAAGTTCTCCTTCTTTTTGCTGCTTGTGTTTC
>JAUMHN010249162.1:0-19793 GCA_032360265.1 Heliamphora ciliata | reverse complement strand
GTCATATTAATCTAAAAAGGATAAACAGACTGGTAGCAGATGGACCTTTGAGTTCATTGGAAGTGGAGGTACTTCTAGTTTGTGAATCTTGCTTAGAGGGTAAGATGTCTAATAGGCTCTTTTCAGCCAAAGGCTATAGAGTTAAGGAACCATTGGAGATGGTTCATTCTGATGTGTGTGGTCCTATAACAATCCGGGCTAGAGGTGGCTTTGAGTACTTTGTCAGTTTCATGGATGACTACTCAAGGTATGGATACATTTACCTGATGCACCGTAAGTTTGAATACTTTGCGAAATTTAAAGAATTCAAGGTGGAGACGGAGATGCATCTGGATAAAAGTGTCAAATCACTATGATCCGACCGTGATGGAGAATACCTCTTTGGAGAGTTTAAGGACTACTTGTCATCAGTGGGGATTACATCCCAGTTGACTGCACCTAGCACTCCGCAGCAGAAAGAAGGAATATGACTTTATAGAAATGATAAGGTCCATGATGAGTTATTTAGGTTCACCCGATTCATTTTGGGGACTCGCTTTAGAGACAGCAGCTTATATTCTGAACTTGGTACATTCTAAGTCAATACCTTCTACTCCCACAGAATTGTGGACCAGGCGTAAGCCTAGTCTGAAACACATTCGGATTTTGGATTGTCCAGCACATGAGCTGAAAGGGAACGCGGGTAAGTTCGAACCGAGGACATAAGTCTTTTTCTTTGTAGAGTATCCTAAGGGAACGAAGGGTGGTCTGTTTTATAATCCTAAAGATCATATGGTCATTGTTAGTATCAATGCCCGATTCTTAGAAGAGGATTATATTATAGATCATAGGCCCAAAAGAAATATTGTTCTTGAATAACTGAGAGAAAATACCAGTAGAACGAAAGAACAAGTCACTGATATCCCTTTATCTCGTCATAGTGGGAGGATTATTGGGACAGATGCAAATCAAGAACAGGGTGCTAATGCACAGGGTTCAGATTCTGCACAGCGTGTTACTGCTAGAACACAGACACGGTAGTGCCTCATCGTAGTGGGAGGGCTGTTCATCAACCTGTCCAGTATATGTTCTTGGGATAGTCTTTTGACATGATCCCGACAGAACTAGATACCGAGTCCTGTAACTACAATGAAGCACTTTAAGACAAAGATACAGATCATTGGTAAAGGGCTATGAATTCAGAGATGGAATCTATGTATTCCAATCAGGTTTGGGAACTTGTAGAACCACTTGAAGGGATAAAACCCATTGGATGCAAGTGGATCTACAAGAGGAAGAGAGGAACAGACGGGAAGGTTGAAACCTTCAAAGCTAGGCTTGTTGCTAAAGGGTCCACTCAGAAACAAGTGGTTGATTATGAGGAAACCTTTTCACCTGTTGCCATGCTTAAGTTTATCTGGATTCTCTTATCCATTGTTACTTATTTCGATTACAAAATCTGACAAATGGACGTCAAGACAGCTTTCTTTAACGAAAATCTTGACGAGTGTATCTATATGATATAACCAGACGGATTCATTGCAAAGGGCTAGGAACACATGTTATGTAAGCTTAAGAGATCCATTTATGGACTTAAACAGGCATCGAGGTCTTGGAAAACTTGGTTTGATCAAGCCATTAAGTCTTATGGTTTTAATCAAAGTCCAGATGAGTCCAGTGTGTATAAGAAGCGTGACGGAAAGCATGGTGATCTTCCCAGTACTTTATGTAGATAATATCTTGCTAATCAAAAACGATGTGGGGGCATTATCTACGGTTAAAGTATGGTTATCTGTACAGTTCGATTTGAAGGACTTGGAAGAAGCCAGTCACATCCTTGAGATCAAGCTTGTGCAAGATCGGAAACAAAGGATGTTGGGCTTATCACAAGCAAAATATATCGATGATATCCTTGCTCATTTTAGCATGTAGGATTCCAAGAAAGGGTTTCTCCCTTTCAGGCATGGAATCAATCTATCCAAAGTTCAGTGTCCTAAGATACCTGATGAGATAGAGAAGATGAAGGCAGTTCCTTATGCTTTGGCAGTAGGAAGTCTTGTGTATGCGATACTTTGCATTAGACCCGACATCTGCTTTGTCGTTGGCATAGTTAGCAGATATCAGTCTAATATAGGGCAAGAGTATTAGACTGTGGTAAAGAATATATAATCAAGTACCTAAAAAGGACTAAGGATTATATGTTAGTTTACCAGGCAGACAGTCTAGTACTTTTGGGGTACACAAACTCATATTTTTAGTCAGACATAGAGCTTGCATCAGGAGACAACCTTGCAGATCCTTTACAAAGAGTTAAGGCTAAGACTTTTGATAGTCATGTAGAAGGTATGAGAGTCAGATGTATAACAGCATAGTTTTGAGTATAAGTGGAAGATTGTAAGGGTTGGTATACTGAAAACTATATTTTAGTATTTAATTTTATTTTTTTAATAAAATTAATTTTCCATTTTATGAGAATTTTTATGAGCAATGTATGCATATCATTTCTTTGTTATGCATGGATGTTCAATATTCTGTATAGTATTTAATCTGGTGTGTAGAGTACGTCTTACATACAGAAGATCATATTTTAGGTTCTTGTAGAATATAAGTTTTATGTTCACAGTTTAGATGGAAATGGACATAACATCTGTACGACTGTGGTACAAAGTTTTAGTAGGCATGTCTTAGTTACGGGGAACAGATAATAGCGTCGTTTATTGTTCCGATTCTCTATGCCAGTACACTTTGTGTATATTGAACGGGATATTTGAGGTAATTAATTTTATACTGACTATATAAATTAATTTACACCCCAAGGTTATTATGAATAATACTTATCCTCTTAATCCTGAAATAATTATTGATTTGTGTATATTTAATATTCATTATTTTGATTCATTAAAGGGTGCGATGTTATATAGGTATATATTCCCAGTGAGTTGAATAGCGGTATTATTTATATGGTGAATATTAATTGTTGACGGAATCTACGTCCCGAAAGATCAGGATTGACGATACCGCCTTAAAGAAGCTTATAAGTTTTGACCGGGCTAAACTCTACAGGTGGATTTAATTATCCGGCGGTCAAATAAGTTAAGAAGAAAGGCTTAAGGAATATCAAGATACCGATTAAATTAAATTATCAGTAATTAAAGTTAATTTGAGGGTATCGAAAATCTTAACGTGGGTAGAAATGGTAAGCATTTAATAACAGGAGTTCAATGCTATACGGTCTTGAGATTATGGGTCAGAGTGCAATTATAGTTCTTTAGTGGTGTGAACTATAATTCAGTATTTTATGAAAATTGCAAAAATCGCTGCTGGTTTTCCATAATTGCAGATACCGCTATGAGATTTGCTTAATTATAGAAATCGCTGATACATGTCTGTGTTCCATTAGAAGTCTTACTCATAATTACTCCTCAGGCTCTACTGTAGCCTTATATATATGCGGGTAGGCTGAACCAATTTTATAACTTGTCTTCAAAGACTAAAGTTGTCTTGATTCTACCGGTACGAGTTCTCAGAGGATTATAGTCCACACTATATCCAATAATCGCATAAGGGAATACAGTTGAAGATCTGACAGGAGTTTCAACTCAGATTCAAATCATAGTTGAAGATTCAACCGGTAAAAAGGTATTCTTCTAAATTAAGTTCGGATGCACGAGTTTTATTTTGATCGTTCGTCATCAAAAGTTTTATCTGGAGCTCGTTTTGGCGATTTCCCGTCCAATTAAATTTTTTTCGTTAATCGTTTACAAAAACATAGATCTTGGCAGTCTTGTCTCCAACAAAATTTACCCAACCATGAACAAATATCACATTCTACGAAACCACGTCATCCCTCCAGAATGATAACAAAACAAAGAAAAACATCCAAGGCCACCTCACAACTTGCCAAAAAGAAAAGAAGAAAAACACCCCTAACAGGAGTTCAGTCGACTGAAGACCACCATTCAGTCGACTGAAAAGCTACTGGAAACCCAAAATTTCCCACCGACCTAGGTCTGTCGACTGAGTCACCCACTTCAATCGACTAAATCACCACACTGTCCATTTAGTCGATTGAACTACCCACTTCAGTCGACTGAATGTGAGAAAAATAAACCCTAGCCAACGGCAAAAGCTTCACTGCCCCAAATCAAACCACCCCAACTCGCATTTTTGAAACCCACGAACATACACGAGTCCACAACTTTGAAAAAAAATCGTAAAAACCAACAACTTAAAAAAAATCGTAAACAACACCTTAAAAACCTTTTCATCCAACCAAATCCATTTTAAGAACTAAAACCAACTTTTCATGCATTTCTAAATGGTAGAAACACATACAATTTCACGTAGCACCCCTTTAAGACATGAGAGTCTAGGATCCTACCGCGTTGAGTTAAAAACTCAATGCCTCGAACTCTGATGAAAAATGAACTTTGTCGAAACGAGATTCCGTCCAGATGAACAGGATCCGCTATTCGATCACCAAAAACTAGGATCCATTATTTGATCGACGAAGATAACAAGGATCCACTATTCGATCGCCAAAAACTAAGCCCAGGCCCACAAGAAAGCTATTCGATAGATCGGTCGAGCAGTCCAGCTCTGGACTCCTCTCTCAAACTTAGTTCCAAAAATTCGATTTTCACATCAGAACATGTGTAAAGGTAAGGCTTTCCTATTACCAACTTTTATAGATATAAGATCAAACAAATAGAGAAACACCACCAAACATTCCTAAACTTTAAGAAACCAACATTTACCTATCATACAACTTTTCAGAATGGTAATAAACGTCCTCTCATGCATAGAAAATATGAGTTCATGGCCTTACAGCCTTACAACAACGGATACTACCACCCAAAGTGTTAAAAAAGAATTACATTTACAACTTTTAGTTCTCAAAAGATGATACGAATAGACATATAATTCTATCGATAACTACAAAAAGGGTCCCACGACCACATTCCTTAGTCCATAACAATCTTTTCGCTATCACCTGAAATGGTTTATACGACATAAGCCGAGCCTTGTTGAAAATTAACTAACAGTGAATAAACGCATGACATGCGAGGACGGTTATGCGAAATACAACACATAATTTTATCAAAACTAACTTTTGTTTTCCACTAAATTCTCATTTACATAATCGGTTTTCCTTATGCAAGACAAGCTCATCACTTAGTCATTTATTCCCATTTCATTACACCCATTTCAAGTTTTCAAGCTCATAACTCACATATACACATACACACGTCATTCACATCATCTCATATCTTAACCAACTCGTGGTTTACATACTAGGAGCCGACACCGAACGACCTTATAGAGCCTCAATGCGTTACTACCAATCGGGCCATGCAAGATCCGTTAAGTAACAGTGCGTTCTATAACCCGCCGCAACAAACACCTTGTTCTTGGTTATTAGCCGAAGGATAAGTCACCTAATCTGCGTAGTTTTTTGGTTTTTCATCTAGGAACGATTCAAGCCCAACTTAAACGATCCATAGATTCAAAATCAGTCCTTTTATTTCATCACATCAATATCAAACACACGAGTCCAACCCAAGCATAGTTTCTCTCGTCAACACCCAACACACATGGAGTTAAGAATGAAATTACATTCTTAACTTCTTAGATTTCATGTATTTCGATTTTAATTAGCTTAAAACCCCAACCAATACCTCGTGATTCCCAAAAATTCATCACATTCTCATAGTTCATTCAATACCCCCAATTTCTATCATTTCATCATTTCACATATTATCAAATTCATGAATTTTATACATGTTAATAGGTTCCCACAATCCAAAGCTTACCAAATCCTTAATCAATTTTAT
The DNA here is from genome assembly GCA_032360265.1 of Heliamphora ciliata. Taxonomy (NCBI): domain Eukaryota; kingdom Viridiplantae; phylum Streptophyta; class Magnoliopsida; order Ericales; family Sarraceniaceae; genus Heliamphora; species Heliamphora ciliata. Next base: position 13,980 of record JAUMHN010249162.1, on the reverse strand, counting down.
CATTTAATCCTTCAATTCAAAACCCCCCAATTTTTTAGGGTTAACCCAAAAATCAAACCCTAAGCTCTCATTTTTTAAATCCAACCATATCCAACAACAACAATGAGTTAGATTCATCACAAATCGTTCATAATTTCAAGATTTATCATGATTTACCATCAAATCCTAACCTATGGTTTCAAAAATATTATTTTCATGCTTTAATGGATATACATTCGAATATACAACTCATCACACAAATATTCAAGGAGAGTCATAGATCCTACCTCTTTGGGTGTCTTAAAGCAATGATTGAACCCAATCAAGCTCCAACCAACAAATCTCCAATGGGTGGGTGAAGATAGAGCTCTGAACATGAATAATGGCTTCCCCCATCGGCATTCAATCGGAAAAGAAGCAAGGATAACCTCCAATGGAGTAAAGGGAGCTCAAAGGAACACTAAAGAGTGTTATAGGGTTTGGAATATCAGGTTAGAGAGAAAGAGGTGAAGTAAATGATAAAAAAGGCCAAACCAGTAACTTAAAGTTGTCCATCGATCGGTCTCGGGACTGCTCGAGCGGTCCTTCATTGGAAGGTAAACCGAGAAAGGGAAACACACATATAATATAAATTTGTTTTGATGCCCCACGATTCATTCAATTCATCCACAATAATTATATTCATGCATAAACAAGCATATAATCATGATCAACAATCATACTCGTGGTCAAATTTTAATCCCTTCCCATAATTAAACATTAATCCACAAGGTTCAAACAAATGTTTCAAATAAAAATGGGCCGAGTCTCTACATTCTCCCCCACTTAGGAAATTTCATCCCCGAAATTAGGTATACATCAAGGATCAAACAACTCGGGGTACTTCTCACGAACTCCTGACTCTCGCTCCCACATAACTTCTTTAACACCGTGGTGAAGCAACAAAATCTTCATCTCACATAAGAGATGGTCCTTCCACGTAAGACTTGTTCTTTGGTGTCAAGGATCCTCACTGGTCTCTCCTCATAGGTAATGTCATCCTTAACTCTCAATTCGGTCCAATCTAACATATGTGAAGGATCCGGTTCGTACTTGCGCAACATGGACATGTGAAAAATATTATGCACGGATGCTAACTATGGTGGCAAGGCAAGGCGATAGGCAACCTCTCTAATCCTATCGAGGATCTCAAACAGTCCGATAAAATGGGGTGATAGCTTTCCACTCTTCCCGAACCTTATCAAACCCTTTCGGGATGAGACCTTCAAGAACACGTGGTCTCCCATCTCAAAAGCCAACGGTCTTCTCCTCTTGTCAGCATAGCTCTTCTGTCGGTTTTGAGTAGTCACTAAATCTTTATGGATCGCGATGACCTTTTTTGTGGTCTGACGCATAAGCTCAAGCCGTAACATGGCCATCTCACTAGCGTCAGTCCAACAAATGGGTGACCTACAAGGTTTACCATATAACGCCTCATGAGGTGCCATCTCTATGCTCGACTGATAACTGTTATTGTAGACAAACTCCACTAGCATCAAATGGTCCTCCCATGACCCACAAAAGTCTAGAACACACACTGGAAACATATCCTCGAGTATCTAAATGGTGTGCTCTGATTGACCATCAGTCTGAGAATGAAAGGTCGTACTAAGAAGTAGGCTTATCCTTATTGTAACACCTCGGTACAGACCATAGTTGTAACAACTCAATTTATAATGACCCGTGTAGTGATCCAGCCTAGACCCTAGTATTAGCGATGGTAAGTCAATAAGATCTTAGGTCACTAAAAGATCGAAAACCCTAATTCGGCCCGAAAATCTTAATTCGATTCGGAAACCCTAAAGAGACCAAATGCTCAGAGGTAAAATTCTAATTCTCAGAGAAGACTCCTAACATCCTCAATTAAGTAAATAACATGAAATATTAGATTAAAAATTAAAAATTCTCATAATTAGGGTAAAATGACCATTTTATCCCTAGTACAGCAAAAAGTCTTAAAAATTCAAAATTTAACACAAGGACACCCTAAATCAGATATTTAAATACAATTAAGTAACAAAAGACAAAATAACATCAAAAAATGACAAAAATACCCCTAGTGGCCGGCCACATTGGGATGTGTGCACAAAAATTACTTTTTGCCTTTTTAAGTCCAAAAATGAGATAAAGTTATACAAATTAAGCATTATTCTGACCAAAAACTTTTTATATAAGTAATATATATAACAATATAATAATATAGGTCAACAAAAGTAAACAAATCATTATTTAAAGTTTCTACACAACAAAAAAATTAAAAAGTCAATTATTGTCAAACTAGCTTAATTTGACTTAAAAATTTACACCTATGTAATTAATTGTTATAAAAATTACGATAATTCATGAGAATACTAACTAAACTAATTATAAACATACTAATATTATATTATTTAAGAGGTTGGAATACTAAAAAGATACACCAAATTAATTTTTAAAGTATTTTCTTGCACAATATTGTACCAAAACCTCATTTAATCACCAAAATAATGAAAAATAAGCTTTTGTTCTGCCCAAACAGCCCCCAGCCGACTTTCCACCTGCAAAATCTGAATATATATCTCTCAAATAGCCTATTGTCACCCCTTGCAACCAATAAGAAACTTGAAAAACCAAAAAATAATTTATAATGTCATAATTACTTCCATTATTTTTCTCCTTCTAAAACATGACCTCGCTATTCTCTACTTCATTTTTGGCAATAAGGAGAGAGAGATCAGAATTTTGAGTGTTCTTGAGTTTCTTCAATTGTTGAGAGGAAAAGAAGAAGAAGGAGAAAGAAGGAGAAGGATTCAAAGGTGGAGCTAGGCGAACTTCTAAAGCCAAGTCCAAGTTGAGCTTCCACCATTGTCTAATCTTTCTAAGGTAAGTAAAACCTCCAAACTTTCTGTCTAATATCAACATAAAACTCCTCTCAACTCATCTCTTAAAACACAACCAAGAACAAGAACAAAAAAATGGGTAAAAATGCATTGTGAGGCTAGAATAGGGACTGTTTATGTGTGATCTAGTGTTGTATGAATTGGCATGTGCATATTTTTGAGTTTTATGGCTTGAATATATTCTGGAGTTTTGGTTTGCATGAGTATAAAACATGCATGCAAAGAAAATAAATAAAAAATACACACAACATGAGCTAAGTTACCAAAATCCTAAATAACCTAATTTTCTAGGCTTACTAACATTCTGCCACGAACTTTAAAATGTCATAACTAATTGTGAAAAAATGTTCTTAAAGTGATTTTTATGTCCAGACATAGATTTTGAAGTCATCGTTCATACAAAATTTGTTTGAAGTGATTTCTTCAGATAGAACTCCAGATATAAGATTTTTACCAAAGAGTGTTAGATTTTCACCACTATGAGTTTCAGACACAAAAACCCTAAGTTGGAATGCGAACCGAGCTTAGATCAAAACTTACAACTTGTAGATAACACATTTATCTTCCTGTCCACCCACAATAAGCCAACAATATGAAGTCTTGATAGGACAAAAGCCTTCCCAAAATCATTGTTGTGTTTCAGTGACTGACAGAGCTCTCTGTCACACATTTTTGTGAGACCAAGAACCTAAGTTTTTAATGACCAAATCAAAAAGTGGTAAACATGAAAAGTACAGCCAAAATATTAAACTAAATACTGAGAAAATATAAGCCCAAAATACCCTCGGATAGTACCCCAAAGGTTTTTAGCATTCTCTTTTGAAAATCTATTCTGTAGACCCTTTTTAGGTTGACTGAACCCATTTTATAATATGGCCAAAATCATCAACTTGTTCCAAACAATAAGCCCTAGAACAAAACATCAAACTTGTAGGGAACACCTTAAACTAAAACCTCCCAAAACATCAGACCCATAGCCCTTGAATTGATACCCCAAAATTGTGGCCAACAGAGGCCTAAATTCTACACTTGTCTCTATAAAGTGCTTAATGGTTTTCCCTTAATTAAAATAAATGACTCTTTTACCCTAGGATTTGACCTTAGTGTTAGATATGAAAGTTGTAGAAAATATTTTTATCTAATTGGTATTCAAAAATTAGAAATTAAATCCATATCTAGGTACTTCAAAATACTGTTATAACTTTAAAATTGGCATTTGAATAATAAGATAAATTTGGCTAAGTGTATGAGTAGCGTGTCATCTTGTGGAACTTGAATATATGGACTTTAAATTATTTATGTGAGTGATTGGTGTATGAAATTAACAATTTAATAATTAGAAACCATGCCGATAGGTTGGATCCATATTACATAATTATAGCTTATGCTTCGTATACTTGTACTCTGTGCTTTAGTGAGTTGTACCTTGTGCCATATCATGTTTACATGCCATGCTATAATTAGCTGTACACGAGAAGCATATTGCACACCATGAGCATTACTATACTTGCATCTTGGTTTATTAGAGTCCCTTTTGTACCTGTCATTGTGGGTTGGGTTTTGTGCGCAAATTATTGGCCAAAGGAATTGGAATAAGAATGAAGGATTTGGAATAATGTCATGATTAGTTAGTCCTCGTTGATGGGGATGTTGATAATGGGCCATATACGACTTAAGCCGTGTTATGTCCTGAGCCATATCACATCTTGAACCGAACAGCCGCTATATGCCGCTGTGACCGGGAACACTGATGTATGGGAACCTAACTTACGGGAATGTAGTGGTACCATTCGGGTTATTATATTGAATATGTTGACTTTGGGCCATGTACGTCCTGAGCCATGTTACGTATTCAGCCGTATCACGTCTTGAGCCAAACAGCCGTTGTATGCCGCTGTGATCGGGAACACTGATGTACGAAAACCTAACGTACAAGAATGTAATGGTGCCATTCAAATTATGGTGTTGGGTATGATTGATTTTGGGTTATATACGTCTTGAGCCATGTTATGTCCTGAGCCGTGCCATGTCTTGAGCCGAACGTCCACTATATGCCGTCGCGATCGGGAACGTTGGTGTACGGGAGCCTAACGTATGGGAACGTAATGATGTCACTCAAAATTCAATTGGTTGATTTATAATAGTATTGGGCAAATGCATTGCGTTGCACTCTTTATTACTTGCATAATTTGTCGTCTAATACTTACCTGTCTACTGAATTCACATCTTTGTCTATCTCCTTGATTTATAAATGCTTTAAGTGTTGTATGAAATGCGTTGTGGTGAGTTTATGCCGTGAGATTGGTTAGAGAGTTTGGAGAGTTTTCTTCTAGGTTTTGGCTCAAGGACATTCGTGCCATAGGTGAGGAGAAAGAGTTCTTAGAGGAAGTTGCCCCCGAAAAAGAAGAAGGTTTTGAAGAACAGGGCGAGTGGCAGGAGCCAGCGGACCCCGACAATGTTAGCTAAAGAATTGGGTTGTTACCTTTTGTTCTTTTTGATCAGTTTTCATGGGCATATTATAATTTTTGTTAAATTTTCTGGTAAAACTGTAATCGTTATGTACTTATGAATAGTTCAGAACTCTTAATGATGAAATATTTATGATATCTAAATATGAATGAATGACTAGAATATCCTCCTTATCCATACTTATGTATTTTTCGACATGCCAGGAGGATGGTGCGTCACAGTTGGTATCAGAACCTAAGGTTAGTGAACCTTCAGGCCTTGGGTTGTGGGAAACCATGCGTTCTGTCGCGTAGAAGCATTATAGGGTGCATTGTATTAATTATAATTATCATTTATATATTATAAGAACTAAAATCTGCTGCGTCTAAGTCTTATAACAAGTCGTGTTAGGATGTTACCAGGATCAGAAGTAGCAGGGTATCTACATGCGAAGGGAGAGAAAGAGCATCGAGATCGAAGATCAAAAATTCATGCAACAAGTTATTTTATTTTAAGGGGGGTAGATGAGAGTTCGCACTAGAAGAAGTTTCAGATATCACTCGACCGTTAGAGCCCCATAACTTCATCCTTACAAGTTCTTTTCTCGTTTACCCTAAACCCTTGTATCAACTTTTATACCTATTTGAAGTTCTTTGTGTATCATTCCTTCTTACATCATCAGTCCTGAATGGTACCGTTAAGTGTTGTTCGTCGGCAACCTTGATGCACCCAAGTCTTGTTGATAATCTTATCAGAAATTTAATCTTATCAAAAAAAAAAAAACCTTATCCTCATGTTTTCACACCTCAATGATTACTGGTATTTGCATTTAGTTCTCCTCCGATTCAAGCCAACCTCTTTGAACTAACTCTTCTTTTCTAATTACCCATTCTGAACATTCGACATTGATAAAATTTTTGCCATCGTTCATTCTCTCGATCCTGAGACCACAATCTATTGCAGTTATTTTTGTGAATTCTTTTGTAGGGAAGTAGACTTGGATACTTGAATTGAAGTCCGTTAGGCTGACGTAACTTCAGGGCAAATATCTAGTTTAGCTACCCATTGCTTAACATCTCTTTTATCAAAATTTGATAGTACTGGATTAGATCTGAGGACATTTGTTTAAGTATTGTTCATTGTTCTCCTCTTGCTTCACCTACATTTGAACCCCAAATATCCCTTCAATTTGTGTCAACGGTGACTACCTTAACCATGACCATTTGACCTCGTCCGACCTATCTTTTGAACCATTTGGGAATCTTTCATTGAATCTCGGTAGAAGATTTGTTCACCTTCCCTAAGCCATTCTAAACCCCAGCCACGTATCGTGCAGTTTAGTACATCAGTCGAAATCCTTGGCTAAATGTTTGACCACTCGTTACCCCAAGTCGCCTCTCCTAAGACCTAGATCGATGAGAAATTTATTAAAGTTTGGCACTTTCAAGGAAAACTCGAATCGTGCACATCGTCAGAAGAACCACCTAGCGCGTCATTAAGTCGCAAAGTAGATCTCTACTTGGAGTTAAAGCATAAAATGTATGCCAACGTCCGTGCTTAATGTGTTTAGAAGATCAATAACCCCGACTTCAGGAACTGTTAAGTAAGGGCTCATGCGACATCTTTAATGGGGACCTACACGAAGGTTCCTATAGCCATCACCGATAAAGTTCGCTTGGGACTCGCAGGAGTGTGGCATATGGAAGTACAATGGAAACGCAATGGAACTTGGAAGAATTGTGATACTACGTGGTCAAACTCTGATGGTTTTATCTACACTTATTCTGATTGAACCCCTATGTGTTATGTGCCTCGCTCTTTATAATCGCTCTTTGTACTCGAACTCGAATGACAAGAAATACAAATGAATAAGTCTTAAACTAACTCCACAAGGTCCCAAAACCTAAAGACAATCAAGAATTCAAAAAGAAGACTCACCAGCCACAACACCTTCCCTCTTTATTCAGATGGCAGGTAGACAACATAACCATTAACAGCTAGCAGATGGACCAATAGACGAAGAAGTGCCAAGGTTAGCTCAGGTCTTACGTGAGCTTACCACCAGCATTAACTGTCCTCACATCCGAGACAGGGGCATGGTTCTTATCAGAACTCAAAAAAACAACGAGCCCCTATGTTCAAGGGAGGAGCTGAATCGAGAGTAACCAAAGAATGGCTGAGAGTTGTCAAGAAGTTATTTAACTCCATGGGAGTGCAGACCGAGGCCGATCGAGTAGCTCTAGTAGCACACCTACTAGAAGGAGAAGCCGACTACTGGTGGTCTATGTGGCAGCTCTGACTTGGAATCAATTTGAAGAATTATTTTTAGAAAAGTACTTCCCAGCTCCCTTTCGATAGGGACAAGTCAGAGAATTTCTGGAGCTAAAACAAGGATCTATGTTAGTAACCAGTATGTCAACCACTCTGAAGAGTTGAGCCAATTCACCACGACCATCATATCGGATGAAGAATCAAGGGCACAAAAGATCGAGTGGGGTCTAGAACCCTCTATCCAAACTAGAGTCATATGCTTGTAACTTCTGACTTACACTCAAGTAGTACAAGCAGCCCTATTGGTAGAAATAGACTTAGCCGATTCTAAAAGGAATTGGAGTTAAAAAAAGGAGAGTATTAGTCAAGGAGGACCACTAAGGAACAATAGGAAATTTGTCCCCAAAAAGCCGTGCCACCTAGCGGACAAACCAAGGCAAGCAAGGGGTCAACCTACAAAGTTAAGGCTCTGCTATGAATGCGATCAGCCTGGGCATAAAAAGTCTCAATGTCCACAATTAGGACAGGGGAACTGGGAAAATCAACCGCAGCAATGGAAACAACCACAACCTTGACCAGAAGGGCACCAATAACATATCCAAGCTGCCAGGCCTTTTGTCGATAATTAGAGGTACGCTCATATTCGCAACTCAGGGATGTATGTAGTTTAGACTTGTTATATCATTACGAGAAAGTGAACGCTTGTAGGATAAGGCTTTAGGCTAACGTGTCACTAGTCAACAACCCCACAACATAGGTATGCAACGTTACATTTGAAAGTTGTTGTAGAAGTCGGTTTAAAGTTCTAGGAAGACAAAGCAATCATTACTCAAGGTACTGAGCGTATAACCCCGACCCTGTCCACACCCTCAATAAAGAACAACTCAAGTAAACAAGGGCACAAGTTCGAAAAGAAATTATGCAAGTAAACCATCCACAACCTTCCACACTATAAAGTATGAGATGAAATTTCGGAGACGAAATTTGTTTAATGGGGGTAGTATGTAACACCCTAGTACAGACCCTAGTTGTAACAATCCGATTTATAACGACCCGTGTAGCGATCTAGCCCAGACCCTAGTATTAGTGATGGTAAGCCAATAAAATCTTAGGTCACAAAAAGGTTGAAAACCCTAACTCGGTCTGAAAATCCTAATTCGATGCGAAAACCCTAAAGAGACCAAATGCTCAGAGGCAAAATCTTAATCCTCATAGAAGACTCCTAATATCCTAAATTAAGCAAATAACATGAAATATTAGATTAAAAATAAAAAATTCTCATAATTAGGGTAAAATGATCATTTTGCCCTTAGTATAGTAAAAAGTCTCTAGTACAGCAAAAAATTTTAAAAATTTAAAATTTAACACTTGGACACCCTAAATCAGATATTTAAATATAATTAAGTAACAAAAGACAAAATAACATCAAAAAATAATAAAAATTCCCCTAGTGGCCGACCACGTTGGGATGTGTGCATAAAAAGTTATTTTTTGCCTTTTTAAGCCCAAAAATAAGAAAAAGTTGTATAAATTAAGCATTATTATGATCCAAGACTTTTTATACAAGTAATATACATAACAATATAATAATATAGGTCAACAAAAGCAAACAAATCATTATTTAAAGTATCTACACAATAAATAAATCAAAATATCACTTATTGTCAAACTAGCTTAATTTGAGTTAAAAGCTTACACCTATTTAATTAATTATTACAAAAATTATAATAATTCATTGGAATACTAAACTAATCATAAACTTACTAATATTGTACGTTTTAAGAGGTTAGAATACTAAAAATATACACTAAATTAAATTTTAAAGCATTTTCTTACATAATATTGTACCAAAACCTCATTTAATCACCAAAATAATGAAAAATCAGCTTTTGGTCTGCCCAAACAGCCCCTAGCCAACTTGCCACTTGCAAAATCTGAATATATATCTCTCAAATAGCCTATTACCTCCCCATGCAACCAATAAGAAATTTGAAAAATCAAAAAATAACTTATAATGCCATAATTACTTCCATTATCTTTTTCCTTATAAAACATGACCTAAGCCCCCTATTCTCTGCTTCATTTTCGGAAATAAGGAGAGAGAGATCAGAATTTTGAGTGTTCTTGAGGTTCTTCAAGTGTTGAGAGGAAAAGAAGAAGAAGGAGAAAGAAGGAGAAGGATCCAAGGTGGAGCTAGGAGATCTTCTAAAACCAAGTCCTAGTCTAGCTTCCACCATTATCTAATCTTTCTAAGGTAAGTAAAACTTCCAAACTTTCTGTCCAATATCAACATAAAACTCCTCTCAACTTATCTCTTAAAACACTACCAAGAATAAGAACAAAAAAATGGGTAAAAAGGCGTTCTCAGGTTAGAATAGGGACTATTTATGTGTGATCTAATGTTGTATGAGTTTGCATGTGGGTATTTTTGAGTTTTATGGCTTGAATATGTTCTGGAGTTTTGGTTTGTATGAATATAAGATATGCATGAAAGGAAAATACATAAAAAATACACACAACATGAGCTAAGTTATCAAAATTCTAAATAATCTAATTTTCTAGGCTTACCAATGTTCTGCCACCAAATTTAAAATATCATAACTAATTGTAGAAATATGATCTTAAAGTGATTTTTATATCCAGGCATATATTTTTAAGTCCTCTTTCATACAAAATTTGTTTGAAGTGATTTCTTTACATAGAACTCCAGATATACCATTTTTACCAAAGAGTGTTAGATTTTGACCACTCTGAATTGAAGACACAAAAACCCTAAGATGGAATGAGAACCGAGCTTAGGTCAAAACATAAAACTTGTAGATAACACATTTATATTGCTTTCTATAAAATAGAAGCCAACTATATGAAGTCTTGATAGGACAAAACCCATCCCAAAGTCACTATTGTGTTTCAGTGACTGACATTACTCTCTGTCACACATTTTTGTGAAACCAAGAACCTAAGTTTTTAATGACCAAATCCAAAAGTGGTAAACATGAAAAATGTATCTAATATATTAAACGAAATACTGAACTGATATCAGCCCAAAATACTCTCGGATGGTACCCCAAAGATTTTGAAGATTCTCTGTTGAAAACTTATTCTGTAGACCCTTTTTAGGTTGACTGAACCCATTTTATAAAATGACCAAAATCATCAACTTGTTTCAAACAACTAGCCCTAGCACAAACCACGAAACTTGTAGGGGACACCTTAATCTAAATCCTCTCCAAAAATAAGAACCATAGACCTTGAATTGGTACCACAAAAATTTGGCCAACGGAGGCCCAAATTCTGCACATTTCTCTATAAAGTGCTGAATGATTTTCCCTTAATTAAAATAAATGACCCTTTTACCCTAGGATTTAACCTTAGTGTTAAATATAAAAGTTGTAAGAAATATTTTTATCTAATTAGTGTTTAAAAATAAGAAATTAAATTCATATCCAGGTACTTCAAAATACTGTTATAACTTTAAAATTTGCACTTAAACAATTAGATAAATTTCGCTAAGTGTATGAGTAGCGTGTCATATTGTGGAATTTGAATATATGGATTTTAAATAATTTATGTGAGTGATTGGTGTATGAAATTAACAATTTAATGATTAAAAATCATGCCGATAGGTTGGATCCATGTTACATAAATTATAACTTATGCTTCGTATACTTGTACTCTATGCTTTAGTGAGTTGTACCTTGTGCTATATCATGTTTACATGCCATGCTATAATTAGTTGTACATGAGAAGCATATTGCACACCATGAACATTACTATACTTGCATCTTGGTTTATCAGAGTCCCTTTTATACCTGTCATTGTGGGTTGGATTTTGTGCGCAAATTATTGGTGAGAGCATTTGGAATAAGGATGGAGGATTTGGAATAATGTAATGATTAGTGAGTCCTAGTTGATGGGGATGCTGACAATGGGCCATACATATTTTGAGCCGTGTTATGTCCTGACCCATATCACGTCTTGAGCCGAACAGCCGCTATATGTTGCTATGATTGGGAACGCTGATATACGGGAACCTAACGTACGGGAACACAGTGGTACCATTCGGGGTATTATATTGAATATGCTAACTTTGGGTCATGTACGTCCTGAGTCGTGTTACGTCCTGAACCGAACAACTTCTATATGCTGCTGTGATCGGGAACACTGATGTATGGGAACCTAACATACGGGAATGTAATGCTACCATTTGGGTTATCGTGTTGGGTATGATCGATTTTGGGTCATATACATCTTGAGCCGTGTTATGTCCTGAGTCGTGCCACATCTTGAGCCGAGCATTTAATATATGCCTTCGTGATTGGGAACGTTGTACCGGAGCTGAACGTACGGGAACGTAATGGTGTCACTCAAAATTCGATTGGTTGATTTATAATCGAGTTGAGCAAACACATTGCATTGCACTCTTCATTACCAGCATAATTTGTGGTCTAATACCTACTTGTCTACTAAATTCACATCTTTTTCTGTCTCTTGGATTTATAAATTCTTTAAGTGTTGTTTGAAATGTGTTGTGGTGAGTTCATGCCGTGAGATTGGTTAGAGAGTTTGGAGAGTTTTCTTCTAGACTTTGGCTCATGGCATTCGTGCGACAGGTGAGGAGAATGAGTTCTTGGAGGAAGTTACCACCGAAAAGGAAGAAGGTTTTGAAGAAGAGGGCAAGTGGCAAGAGCCAGCGTACCTCGACAATGCTAACTGAAGAATTGGGTTTTTACCTTTTGTTCTTTTTGTTCAGTTTCCACGGGTGTATTGTAATTTTTATTAAATTTTCTGGTGAGACTGTAATCCTTATGTACTTATGAACAGTTCAGAACTCTTAATGATGTAATATTTATGATATCTAAATGTGAATGAATGGTTAGAATATCCTCCTTATCTATACTTATGTATGTCCTGACGTGCCCGGAGGATGGGGCGCCACACTCATGGCTGACTGTAAACTCTGCAAAAAATGTGAAGTAAAGAGAGGGTCTCGGTCCAAGACGATGGAAACTAGCACACTGTGGAGTCTGATAATCTCACTCACAGAAAACTTACTAAGCTTATCGACAGAATCTACCATGCTAATAGGAAGGAAGTGTGCAAACTTAGTCAACCTATCTACTACAACCCAAACGGCATCATGCCCCATCGGCGACCTCAGAAGTCCCGACACAAAATCCATGGCGATGTTCTCCCACTTCCATTTCGATACTGGTAATGGTTGCAATAGACCCACTGGTCATTGATGCTTGACCTTCACTTGTTGGCAAGTAAGGCAGCATGAAACGAGAAGTGCAACACCCTTCTTCATGCATGCCCTCTATTAGAATTGCCTATGCACAACATGATATATCTTGGTGTCACCCGGATGTACTGCAAGACGCGAATGATGAAACTCACGAAGCACGTCATCACAACACGACTCTGGCATGAATTGTTGAGAGGGAGCCGCGCAGCGGAAAAAAAATAGATGATTTTTGAATTGACGTCATGACAATAAAAAATGACGTATGCGATTTTCATGAAAAACGAAAACTATACTAATATTAATAGTTTAATACCTCTATGAAACTTGTCGATAAGTTTCTAGAAATCCCAAATACGTTGAAGACGATCTTGTAACCTTCTCACGGATGACCCGGACGCACTACGATGATCACGATGTGTGGGCACCGATTCCGATCGAAGTGTTCTTCCTACCTTGGTTTCTTCCCACACAATGATTTCCAAAAAGGCAAAAATAATTGCCAAAGAGGAGAGGAAGCTGGCGGCTCTATGGGAGAATTAGGGTTAGGTTTTATTGTTAATTAGCCTCCCCTTGATATATATGAATATATCAAAATATATTAAGTATATCATCTCCTTCTTAAAATGATATAAAGAGATATACTTAACATATTTAATTAAACCCACCATCTCCTAGGGCCAGCCACTTGGGGAGTAATCCCTAGATGTGCCAAATACCAAAACTGCCCCTCATAAATTTAATTTAATTTCCGAATGTCACCGGCGACAAAATCGGCATTCAAATTATATTAAATAATTACCGAAACCATCAAGAAAAATATCAGTGCGTATAATGGACTGCGCGAGGGATCACGAGGAAGTATAGGACTCGGGCTAACTGTACGAAAAAATCGAATATCCCTAACTCTGTCCCCGAGCTAGATTCTTTTCCGTACGAACCAGAACTTATTCCACTAAAGGTCCTGACTGAATTCCCGGTCCTAACTCAAATTATGTCTTGAGTCTCCAATTACCAAATGCACTGAATTCTCCCCACATTTAAGATACGGATTCCCGATAAATAAATTAGGTTACTGACAACCCAATTTAATTATCCTCTTCTCCTCACAACCGCACC